>CAAKHD010008533.1:0-14432 GCA_901007705.1 Fistularia tabacaria | reverse complement strand
AAAAAAACATTTAGCTTAAAAAAAAAATTAAAAAAAAAAATACGTTTTTATATAAAAAAAAAAAAAAAAAAAAAAACAATCAAATGACGCGACGTGTTTGTGCAGAAAAATATAAAATGCTGTCGGCCGAGACGAGAGAGAGAGAAAAAAAAAAAAACGAAAGAAAAAGATCCAGGTTGAGCTCGCGTAGATGTGGATGAATTGGATACAGTTCGGTTCAGTCTGACACTTCTCTTCACACAGTCAGGAAGCAGCACAGAATCTCAACACGTCCCTTCTTCTCCGCGTTTCCTCGTCCTGCGTGTCTTCAGTCCGTAACCCCCCTCGCCGCCATCGGTTATTCCAGTTTCAAATGTGACCGCCGTCTCCCGGGGTTTTGGTGGGTGGGTGGGTGGGTGGGTGTTGGAGGACTCCGGGTTGGGTGTTGGGGGGGTGGGGAGGGCACGCCGGGGGTGGGGGGGGGCCCGTTTCGCATTCGAACACCGAGCAAAGGGTCAGGCAGACACCCTCTGTTCCCTTCTTCATGAATGTTCCTTTTTCCTCGTGGACCGCCTTTCGTGGTTCACTTCTCTTTTTCTATTTTGAGGTAGAATTTCCATATCTTTGCCTACCATTGGAAGAAAGAAACAGAGGCGATGAGCAAAACCTCGATGCGCGCCGGGCGTGGGGTGGGGTGGTTAAAAGACTGACGTTTGTCGGCGGGTGTGTTTTGCCGCCCTGGTCTTCGTAACTCACCCCTCTTCGTCTCCTCAGTGGCTGGACGCTAACCCTAACTTCACCTTCTCCTCGTTTTCCACATCGTACGCTCCCCGCTTGTGAAACCTGCAACGAAGCAAACGGAGCCTGTTCAGACTACTTCTCACGAAAACACGCTGTGTGTGTGTGTGTGTGTGTGTGTGTGTGTGACCGTCACGCTCACCTGAGCATTAGTAAAAGGCCGATGATGGTGAGGCAGATGGACGACAGCACCACCGCCACCACCGCCAGGGCCGTGGTGCGGTTGTAGCCCTCCTTGGGCTTCTCCACGGACAGCGTGAAGAGCTCGCACCTCTCGCCGGAGTAACTCGGCAGGCACCTGCGGACGAGACGGACACGTTAGCGAGCCGGAAGGATCTCCGGAGGCGTCATCGACCAGACGCGGGGAGGAGATGGAGACACTCACACGCAGGACGGCACGCGGATTTGATAGTGATACTGGCAGGTGCCGTGAATGCAGTAACTCTTGTACTTCTTCCGACATGGATTCCTCCCTTTGCCTTTCCCTCGCTTCCTCCCTTTTCCCTTCTTCCTCTTCGGCTCGCCGCCCTCGGCCTCCAGGATCGCCGACGGGTCTTTGGGTTTACTCGACATGGCAACTGAGCAAAGAAATAGAACCGGTGAATGGATTTTGTTCGCCGCCATGCACAGGAGGTGCAGCCGGAGGAGCGACTCCCTTTACCTCTTGGCATTTCCGGCTCGTAATCTCCAGACAGGCCGCCATCGTACTCCTCTTCGTAGTAGTAATTGAGGCCGTCGTACGCCTCGTCCTCGCCGTCCTGGCCGTGCTGCAACGCCTTGGCGCCTTCGCCTCCTCTGCCCTCCCCCTCCTCCAACCTCCTGTCTCTGGTGGTGCCCAGGAAGTTGATGATGGCCGTGTGCCGGTCGCCGCCGTGCACGTCGACGGCGGCGCTGCCGGCCAGCCCGGACGCCACTGCGGGAAAGGGTGAGATTACGTGGAGAGGTTAGCATCCGAAGCAGGTTCCGCTGGAGCCGGGCCTGCAGATGACGAACGGGCCCGCCGGGGCTCCGGTGCCAGAGGGGGCGGACCTCCACGGGCATGTCGAAACATGTTGTGGAGCTCCGGCCTGGGCTTTCTCTCTCTCTCTCTCTCTCTCTCTCTCTCTCTGTCCGGTTTGTTTTCTGGCCCCATCATTCTAACCACCGTTTAGGGAACCGCCGGCTTTAGACGCAGAGGAGGGCGAAAAAAAAAACAAACAAACGTGGTGCTGCCTTGCTCAAGGGCACCCGGGCAGAGAGTGCGAAGTGAGCGCCTAACACACACACACACACACACACACACACACACACACACACACACACGCGCGCGTGAAATGCATGGACAGACAGTGAACCGATGTCAGGCAAGAATATGAGTTAAAAATAAGTGTATCCGGTTACATAAAGCGTGGTTTAAAATAGAGAGATGACCCCGTTAGCTCTTCTTCATCGTGAAGAGCCTTCGGTGTTATTATAAAAAAAGAACGTCTACAAGCAGTTGAGCTGGAGCTCCTTCGCGTTTCCGTTCATGGAGAGAAGAGAGAGAGGTTGTCACGCCGGTGGAACTTACCCAGGAGAAAGAGCGCAACACTGCAAATCCGCATGTCAACACTTCTCTGGGACTTCTTTCAAATTGTTCAGCAGCAAAAAAGAAAAGGGAGGGAAAAAGAAAAATCTGCGGTTTAATTCCGTCCGCTGGATGTCAACAATCCTGCCGTTGTGGCCGCTGTCTCGGCTGGATCTGAGCGGGTTCTATTCCTTCAGGGAGGACGGAGAGGCCTGGGAGTTGCAGATAGAGAGAGCGTCTGCACAGAGCCTGCTGGTATTTATGGCCCCTGCGACTCGGCTGGCCCCGCCCATGGAGCCTCCAGATAATTCATGCAGATCTGATATTGTATTATTATTATTATTATTATTATGTATTATTTGGTGAATTACCTCCTTATTACAGGCAGGTATCATCTCATAAACGCTCCTTTCGGGGTCATAAACTCACAAAAAAAAAAAAATGCTGACTCAATTATAAATGGAATATTTTCTTCTTATGTCTTCCACTCAGCTGGTCAGGTGTACCTGAGCAAGAACCTCCAGAAGATGCCGTGAAATAGTCAGCTATAAAAACATATTGAAGTCTGTGTAAATAGGTAGTTTTTGTCCAAATACCTGGAGAAAACTCCCATCGACTTGAATGGACGTGTTCCGATGGTTTCCTGCACCATCGTGTGGTCAGCCTTAGAACTACACATGACCAAACCATCTCAGTCTGGCTTCTCTGACCTTATCTCCGAAACATCTGGCATGCGCTGTCCCTCTGGCGGACTCATTCCCGGTCCTATCCATCCTCGTCGGTCCCAGAGAGGACCTCTTCATCTCTGCTTCCCGTCTTGTCTCCAACGCCATACAGCAGGGGTGTCAAAGTCAAATCCACAGCGGGCCAAAATTCAAAACTGGGACAGAGTCGCAGGCCGACATTGATATTTATTGAAAAAAATCTTCCTCTAGATAGAACAATGGACCTTTTCATGTGGACCCAAACAAGTTTGGCTTCAAAACTGAATATTGAACAAGCAAAACTTCGTACTATACATAATATTTCACTTAATATTACACACATGTATTCAAATTAAAAATCACATCAATGGCATTGATTTCTTAAATAACAATTACATAAAAATCGTATGCCTCTTTTTATTTGCAGCCTTCTGAATTCAGATTCAACAGTAACCTGGTTAATCTTCTTCTTCTTTTCCTTTCGGCTTTTCCCTTCAGGTGTCGCCACAGCGAATCAACCTCCTCTATCTCACCCTATTCTCTGTATCCTCCTCTCTCACACCAACTACCTTCATATCTTCTCTCACTACGTCCATAAATCTTCTCTTCGGTCTTCCTCTAGACCTCCTGCCCGGCATCTCCAATTCCAGCATCCGTCCACCGATATAGTCCCTATCCCTCCTCTGTCCATGACCCAACCATCTCAGTCTGGCTTCTCTGACCTTCTCTCCAAAACATCTAACATGTGCCGTACCTCTGATGGACTCATTCCTGATCCTCTCCATCCTGGTCCCTCCCAAAGAGAACCTCGCGCTGAAGGCTATCATAACGGTGGGCCAGCTCTGACAGTCATTAGGTATGGCTTCAAGGGCCAGATATAATTACACTGCGGGCCAAATTTAGCCTGCGGGCCAGAGTTTGACACCTGTGCAACCATACAGCTTCCCTGTATGGTTTTGCTGGTTTCACCACCGTCCTTTCATTCTGGCTGATCTTCATCATCGGTGAAACCCAGAAGAGGAAAAATTCCTGTTCAGGTCGACCCGACCCTTCAGAGGAACTCATGGGGAGAATGTGGTTTTGAAAAAGAGCAAGACCGCACATTTTTCTTTTGGTTTTCAAAGCGGGAGAGAGAGAAACAAGATTTAGAGCGAGGTGATAACAACACTTTGAAAGTCAGCAGTATGTAGCTCACAGAGGTTCATGACTCACCCCACTCTCTTTAGTCAAAGACAGGGTTTTGGGGGGATTCTCCGGTCGTTTCTCTTTTTCTCATAGTGACTTCTTTAACAGAGGTTTGCAAGTGTTGGAATTGTTTGTAAAGGAGGACAAAGGAGGTGATCACAGATCTGGGGAATGTTTGTGAACTATGTGTGGGCTTATGGCTGCACTGCGTACGTCCAGGCAACGGAAAGTTCCATGCAGTGAAGTCACTGTAGGAGTTCATACAGTGAAGGTCAGAGTTGGGCGTCGGGAGTCAGGTCATCAAGGTGAACACTGAATTATCCATGTTTACTTCATCTTGGTCACTGCAGGCGTCCATTTGCAGAGACCACGTTCAATGGAAAATAGAGAAAGTTCTTGCGAGAGTTCTAACTGCAGTCCTGTCCTCTAGAGGTCATATTGAGGCCACATGAAGCAAAGACCCAAACCAGACTGGACTGTGGGGTTCTCCGCAGAAAACTCCTCATGATTGTTCTTTGTTTGAAGCCGGGGGTTGTTTAAAGGATGTTTGAGAGAAGTGGAAAAACTTGAAACGATATTAGAACTGAAGAAGCCTCTTCAGGCTAAGAGGTGAAACGTCTTGAACCGAAGAAATTCAAGTCCAGTTGCCACGACAAGAAAATTTCAACAAAGATATTTAATATAACAGTCACTGTTTAAAACCTGCAATTAATTATTCCGCTGGATTACACCATGTGTCATGATGTAATGTTGGGAAATGAAGGAGGATGTGAAACTTCATGAGACAGAATAAAACCAATTTAAGGGATTCAGCAAAGGAGACGATTTGCAAACTGGTCTGATATACAATTCACATTCAAAACAATTCACAAAACCGGTTGATACCGAGTACTCAAGAATGCCAGTATATGAGTAGTACAGCTGGCGGAAGATGTAAACTCGGACAGTATATATCCTTTATTCAACATTGTTACTTAAACCAAGAAAAATATTCGCAAAAATCAGGTGACAGGACTCAGTGCACTGTTCCTTATAATTGTAGACTTGAAAACAAACTCGTATAAAAGGAAATGAAACGTCTGATGAATGGAAAAGGAAAGCATTAAAAAAAAAAGTCTGTCTGGTATAACAGTGCTCTCCGGAGAAACAGAAATTAAATAGATGATTGAGCACCGGCGGAGGATAGAAGAAAACGGTAAGTTAACAACAGGAATCGGTCATTTCCGGACACCCCGAAATCATTTGTATTTAAACCTCATCACGTGAACATATATGACACACTATTGTCATGATCTATAGCAGGGGCGTCAAACACGCAGCCCACGGGCCGGATCAGGAGCGCGAACAGGTTTAATCAGGGACGGGAGATTATTTTGCAAAGCACATAAATGAGCCGCAATTTTTCGATTGGAAGAACAGAATATTCCTTTCATTGGCCCACAGAGGTGAAATTTCAGCCGCTCACAGCAGAAACTGGACAGTGCAAGAAAAGCTATAAAAATTACAAAACTAAAAATAAACAATAGATCCTGTTAACAAAATATATATAAGCAGGTGGGACTTGTTTAACAAGTTGCACCTAAATAATGTGTTGACAATATATAAACAGTGTGAACAGTATAAACATGTGCAAAAGTGGCAACGAGCAGCGACCAACAGCAATTCTTTCAGTCGTAACACCCATGGTGTCTGAGTGAGTGGATGAGCATAGGAGTAGATGATTAAAGGAACTTATATTCTCATGCCAAGATTTTACCCGTCTGGCACGCATAGACAGAGTTTCCTTTCTGCGGTTCCCTTATGGGAACCAATAAAGTATTATCTTATCTTAAAAATGAGTTTGACACCCCTGATCGATACTGTAGATTTTGACAACGAAAGGAGAGCTGATGAAACGCGGAGATTTGATTGGAGGTGAGCGATATAAAAATATATAGTCATGAATTTGACGAATTTCTTTGCATTTTTTTTCTCCGCAATTCAGTAAACCATATTTAATACATGGAATATAAACATTAGATCATGTTTTATTTTTTAGAGAAAGTTGATTCTGTTGCACCTCCCCGCCGCATGGTGGCGGTAGTGAGCCGCCCTGGTGTTTGCCGGACACTGCTAAAGTCAAGCCGAAGAAGAGGCTGACGGGGAGGGGGGTCAAAGATGGCCGACGAGTCGGAGGAAGTAAACACAGCTGCTGTTGATGGTCAAGCGAAACAGCAGCAAGATGAGCCCGGAGTTTTTGAGACGGCGAGCGCCGACGAGGCCGGTGACCCTCATGGCCAAGCCGAGACGGAGAAGAGCTGGTCGGCTCCTCTCCTGTCTCTGGCCAAGAAGGCCACGGAGACCATTAGCAGCGGGGTGAGTTACGCCGTCGCCCCGAGAAACTCCTCGCTTGGGTCCGCCGCCAGCTCCCCGACGGAGACGGAGACGGAGCCGGAGAACGAGCTCCACGGCACCGCCAAAATACTTCCAGGTAGGCCGTTACTCTTCCAGAAACACACAGAAACTTCCTCTGGACTTTCAAAGGGCTGCTCTAAGTGACCGTGTCAGCACTTCCTCCCCAAGTTGCGGGCTAGCTAAGTGTCAGCTCTCCGGCCACATGACCGCGGGAGGGGAACCGGGATTATACGGGTCGGCAGACCGAGCGGGGCCTCGGATTGTTTTCCCCCCAACTGCCGGGTGTGTTCATCCCGATTTGTCACGGCGCTAATCCCCCACCCACTCTGCGATGCATCTTCCACAGCGCTGCCGCCCAAAGACCCCATGTCGATAGAGAGATCCAACCTGCTCAGCATGATGAAGCTGAGCGTCAAAGTCCTGATCCAGTCGTCGCTGAGTCTGGGCCGGACGCTGGACTCCGAGTTCCCGCCGCTGCAGCAGTTCTTCATCGTCCTGGAGCACTGCCTGAAACACGGCTTAAAAGGTGAGCCCTTTTCCAGCACATTCCCAGCCGAGAGGTTCCGAACTCCATCCATTGCTACGTTACTCAGCTGCTCTACATGCAACGCGCACTCTGTGCTCAACTTTCAAGATGCCAGGCTGCACCTTCTCGACCTGCTCATCCAGTGAACGCGACTGTTGACGTTGCAGTTTGCACTCTTTCTTTCGACCTGCGCATCCTGTTCACGCTGTTGACATTTCTCTGCGCTGTATATTTATTGCTACTCATTCAAGGACTCGAGGAACTTTTATTGTCATAGCAGCAGACCTTACAGTTTGCGGAAGGAAATGAGCACCCAGGTCTGGTTTCAAGCCATGAAAATCAAATAGAAGAGCAAAGAAACAAAAACGAGCAAATGTAAACGTCTCACAGTAAACCGAAAACTTGAATTGAAAGCAGAAGTTAGCACTGTTGGCACTAATTTAGCACGTAAAAGCAAGGAGGTAGTTGTGTTGTAATTGCACCTGTGATCATGAAATGAAATATTGCACCTTCAGTGTCTTAAAGTGTGTGTAGTGCAGGTCGACAGGGAGAGAGAGTGCGTGTGTGTGTGTGTGTGCGTGCGTGTGTGTGTGTGTTTGAGAGAGAGGGGGGGGGGGTAATGTGTGTGTCAGATAGGGAGAGAGTCTACGGAGCACGGCTCCAGTTCAGCAGCCTTACAGCTTCCGGGAAGAAGCTGTTTCTTAGCCTGCTGGTTCTGCTCTGAAGGCTCCTCAACCGCCTGCCGGATGGAAGCGGCTGAAACAGTCTGTGTGCGGGATGTGTTCATGATGCGGAGTGGACGGCAAAATCACGGAAGCACGTTTCCAGAATCACGAATGAGTAAAGCCGGTAACAGGTTTTTTTTTTGTGTGTGTTTTTTTTTAAAGCCAAGAAGTCCTTCATCGGTCAGAACAAGTCCATCTGGGGGCCGCTGGAGCTGGTTGAGAGGTTGTGTCCAGAGTCGGTTCACATCGCCACCAGCGCCCGAGACCTGCCTGGTATCAAGACGGGTTTGGGGAGGGGAAGGGCCTGGTTGCATCTCGCGCTGATGCAGAAGAAAGTGGCCGACTACATGAAGGCGCTGTTGGATCGCAAAGATCTCCTGAGGTCAGCGACAGAACGAGTTCGTGATGGCGGCAGGTTTATTCGCCGGTGACCCTCACCGTGACTGGTCCTTCGCCGTCTCTCCACAGTGAGTTTTATGACTCTGGAGCCTTAATGATGGAGGATGAAGGAGCGGTAATGGGGGGGCTGCTCGTGGGCCTCAATGTCATTGATGCCAACCTTTGTATTAAAGGAGAGGATCTTGATTCTCAGGTGAGTCATGATTATTTCCTGGCTTCTGAATCCTGGCGTTCCACTGGACACGTCTGGTTTTCTGTTCCTTTCAGGTGGGAGTCATTGACTTCTCTCTTTATCTGAAAGACTCGACCAACAGCGAGACCCCAAAGGAGTGAGTACCGGCTTTCAGCGACCGATATTGCACCCCAAACCCTTTTTTTATCTCCGTGTCACTGAGCTACTCTTCGCTACGTGTTTCAGTGACAGTAAGATGACGGCCATCCTGGATCAGAAGCATTACATCGAGGAGTTGAATCGTCACCTCAGCGGCACCGTCACCGACCTTCAGGCCAAGATGGACTCCCTCGAGAAGACCAACAGCAAACTGGTGGAGGAGGTCAGCCCCCCCCTGTGTGGGAAACCCGCTGCCCGTGCGGTTCGCCAGGACCTGACCGCCCGCCACGAGGAGCAATCAGATGACTCCTCATTTGCGGGAACATTTTATCTCCGTGACAAGTGTGTTCTTCCTCCGCAGCTGATGGCGGCCACAGACAGAATCAACTCCCTGCGGGAAGAACACGAACAGCTGAAAAAGGACAATGAGCTGATTCTGCTGTCCAGCCAGAAAAAGGAGGAGGTCCGGATACATCAGTCGAAAACCGACCGCCGTCCACGAAACCACCGGGCATCTCGGAGACGACAAACCGCTGTGTTTCTTGCATTTCCAGGCCGCGCTTCAAGACAGCCAGGCGGAGCTGGAGACGTACAAGCAGACACGGCAAGGCCTGGATGAGATGTACAATGTTGTGTGGAAGCAGTACAAGGAGGAGAAACGCATCCACCAGGTCAGGCACGCCGGCGGTGACGGCAAAAGACAATAAATTCTTTTAAAGACACAATTGAGTTCAAGCTAAAGATGCTCTGCATCTCAACGCCTCAGCATCATGTCCCCGGTTTAACGAAGCTTCATAAAGTCCAGCTTTTCTGCTGAAGAACAAGGTTGAGTGATGCTCTGAGAACGGTTTTAAAGCCGGAAGGCGAGCAGAAATTCATCTCCTCCCCTCTGACGGCTCCTCAGCCTCTGCCATGTAACCCTCTGAGGCCAAAGTCCTTTCCCCGTGCTTTCTACCCCTGCAACATAAAGAGACGCTCCTCTGTCGGACAAACGCAATCATTGGCAGCTCTTCAGTGAGGAAAAATGGATCAGTGTCGGTGTAATCCAGTACAATGAGGCCGTGGAAGTATTTAAATCCATTTTTGTCCAACTTTGGTCTCCTATCTTGCATGTTTTTTGTATCACTGAATGTATTCAAGCACTTCATTTCAGTCAAATCATTATATGGTAAAAATGTAGTTGTTGAAGCGTATGGAGGAAATGGGCAATTATTCACCTTAAAAACGGCTATCATTACATCGTAATCATGAGACGACGGGATTAAAATTCCAAATCATTTTCCCAGAAAAGAGAGCAGGGATTCATTCGCAGTTGCATTGTATTGGAAGCAGAATTAGGAACAAAATACACATTTAGTCAGATAAAGCAAAAGGCGTGAGCGACAGTTTAAGGTTGCAGATCGTTTGTATTTTTTTAAGTAGGTCTTCTTAGCATGGGTCCAACCTCAGCCTGTCACAAACAGGTCAGATGTGAGTTCAAACAAAACCTTTATATGACGCGCCTTTTCATGTCACCGGCTGCTGTTCATACGACCATGTAAAGACATGAGAATATTCACTGTGAATAGTTTCAGACTCGTCCACATTCGATGGGTGGATGTGGTGATACCGCGCGTGTCGGGCTGGATAAGGTAGACCATCTCTCAAAGGACCCGGGCTTCGATAAAATCAAACACAGGCCAGACACGCTTCCTCTATTTTGGGCTCCAAACTTTCGACTGTCGTGTTATTTTTGACAACAAAGTGGAATTCTGGTGTCGACGGACGTGGGATTAAATGCACTTTATGAACCGTTCCCGAGTCCCTGTGGACGGGAAGATGGTTTACCAGCAGGATAAAAGTCAGCCGGTCACGGCGCGCTCAAAGGACTGCTCAGAATGCCTCCACTGTTCTGTCCTAGGAGCTGGAGCGGGAGCTGGAGCTGCAGCTGGGACTGAAGCAGGAGATGGAGGTGGCCATGAAGCTGCTGGAGAAGGACTCGCACGAGAAGCAGGACACCCTGGCAGCTTTGAGACTGCAGCTCGACCAAGTCAAGACTCTCAACCTTCAAATGTTCCACAAAGTGCAGGTGAGTCGCGCCACCCCACGCTCGGTTGCTTTCTTCTCGGCACTTTTCGCGAGCCAAGAGCGTAATTGGGTCCGTGGCGGCTCCTCAGGACTCTGAGCGGGAGGCAGCGAAGAAGCAGGAAGAGGCTGTGAGGCTGGAGCAGAAGATGAACGAGATGGAGCGGTCCATGGTGGAGATGGAGCGGAGGTTTCATTTTATCTGGGTTGTGAATGTGCTTCATGATTCCAAGGAGCGTGAATTCATTCATATGTACGGTTTTCTTTGCGCAAAAGACTGCAGAACTCGGAGCAGGAGTCCAGGAAGAGCGACCAGTCCGACAAAGACATGAAGATAGAGCTGGAGGGGAAAGTGGACGCTTTGCAGAAACAGCTGAGCGACCTGGATACACTAAGGTGAAGGCACGCACGGTTTGATGGAGATCATCAGTATGAATTCCACTGCCAACTGAGGACGCGGCTCGTATAAAAAGTCGCATGGAGGAAACAATCCAGAAACCTATGAGTGGTTTGGAAGCTTGAATGTTTCAAGATATGTAATATCTGCCAAAGACATTGGCTGAAATGGCAACTTAGCTACTTTAGCCATGTATGGCTATTATTATTATTATTGCTGTGACTGTGGTGACGTAGTTTTTGCGCCAAATGAATACATTTGGCTTGTAATTCTTTGTATTTGCTTACTTAAAGGTCCCAGAAAAGTCAGTGAATTCATTCAGGGCGGGAAAACAGCCTCATGTTGTTCATTTAAACCCGGGCTGAGTGACCTAACGTGTGTGTGTGTGTGTGTGTGTGTGCGTGTGTGTACGTTTTCTTTCATCGGACATTCAGTACACGGGCCTCGAGAGGGAAAAACCTGCTAGGTCTCTACTCCCATCTTTATCCATGATTTATTTAGTCACGTTCTTAATCCATTTAGAACGCACTACTTGTCACCTGTAGAATTATAGAAAGACAGATGTTTTAATAAACACGAGGAAATGCTCTGCATGTCGTTTATACGTTGTCCCTCGTTTTACAACAGTCGATCCGTCCATGTAAAGCATTTCCTTCCATCTCCCGTTTGTGAAAAATGTGTAACAAATACAGGGTTTTTGTGATCACCAATCTCTGACCAGTTAAGACCGAATTACGTTATCCTTCGACTTCCCCGGATATCGTACTTTATCAGATGTTCAGATGATTGTGTCACTCACTGTTGCAGCCGTGGTCTGTACACGGTGTATACAGAGTCCGCCTGGCGTGCCACGTCGTGTCTCTGACTGCGCGTGAATATTTCCGTGCGTACGGGGGCAAAGATTAGGATGCGGCTAACCTCGGCCGTGTCTTCCGTGTGCCCAGGCTGGGTTTGGAGAACGAGCTGCGCATCGAGCGGGAGCAGAGGCAAGGCCTGCAGCGAGCCCTGCAGAGGGAGCAGGACAACAGCGTGGAGATCCGCACGCAGCTGCAGCAGCTCCAGGGCCTGCACGCGGTCAGATTCCCCTCACACACATTGAAGTGATGTATCTGGGCTCTCAATTGGGAGGAAATCCTCTTTACCTTCGGCTGCAGGGATGTGCCATTATTCTCTGTGATATAGTCAGACCTCGGCCTCTGGGCTTACGTTGGAGCTAACTACTCTTAATAAGAGCTTTAAGGCTTTTGACTCCTGAAAGGATTAAAAGGAGTCTAATTATATTCCGGCACCTCGAACAAGAGACATGCAGGTGTGTGTGTGTGTGTGTGTGTGACACTACCAGCAAAAAGCAGAACTACTCTTTAGTCACATTTGTGTTTTGACAAATAAAATCATGAAATCATCACCATTAGTATGGTGAAAAGGTAAAGGATTTTTATGCTTTGTATCAGTAATTTAAGCTCTTGAGCTTCTACCCTGGACGTGTCTGTGGTCAAATGTTTGCCTATTTTTGAATCCATTACATTTGTAGTCAAATTCAAGTCTTGAGACTAAAACCAACAAAAGATGAGAACGTCAAAGTTGCTCCTAGTGTGGAAATCGCCGGACCATCGCTACTGGTCAACATTTAGTTTGTGGACAAAACTTGCCGCATTCACGATGATCTTTAAAATGCGAATTTATTTTGTGGGGGTGGGGGTGCAGGAGCTTCAGGACCTGAAGCAGGAGAAGCAGCAGCTGCAGCAGAGGTGTGAGCAGCAGGAGCAAGCTCTGCAGGAGATGGGGCTGCACCTCAGCCAGTCAGTACTGGACCTCCTCTCACTCAGTCACGAATTCACGGTTTCCTTATCATGAGGGTGTTTTTTTTTGTTCTTTTTTGAAGGTCTAAACTGAAGATGGAGGATTTCAAGGAGGTTAATAAAGCACTGAAAGTAAATATCCTTCGTTCCTTTGAATCGATGCTGTCATGTTTAGCGGTTGGAAACCACCTCATGCTCCGCTGCTCTGCTCTCACCAGGGACACGCTTGGCTGAAAGATGACGAGGCCACTCAATGCAAGCAGTGCCAGAAGGAGTTCTCCATCTCCCGCAGAAAGGTCGGGGTGCATTCGTAGTTTCTGACGACGCGCACGCTTCCATCGAGTCTAACGGGTGTTTTTTCCTGTATTTCTGTGTTTTTGCAGCACCACTGTCGAAACTGCGGAGACATTTACTGCAACAGTTGCTCCAGCAACGAACTGGCCTTACCCTCCTACCCCCGGCCTGTGCGGGTGTGTGACATGTGCCACTCCCTCCTGCTGCAGCGGAGCTCGTCCACGGGTTCCTGACACACCGACAAGCCTCAGGTTCTGTTCAAACACCGCGGTCGCTCATTTTAAGTCCAAATGCTAACAGACGCCATCAAATCCCGAGAGGAACGCGATTTGGTGTTCATTTTTCAACGTTTCCTGAAATTCAGGAACACGCATTAATTCCTGAGTCCATGCCGACGGGTTGCACTACGCATTGTACTTTACGCAGAAGGTCTAGAGATGTGAGTTTTGTAAAGACGCAGACATTATTTGAGTAGTCCAAGCGCTTCATGGAAGTCATGCCGATCGGGGAGGCAGTAATGTCTAGTTGACTGTTACCCATCGGATGTAGATACGGAGGCGCCATCAGTTAGAATTGCTTTTGCATTTTTTGTTGACACTTTGTGCTTAACACATGTACTTCATTTTGAATACGTTCAAAATTGTGATGCATTTAAGAAAAAAAAAAAAAGCTATTTTTAAACACCTGCCTGTGTTGGATACAGGAAAACTAACTGTAGAATGTCAAATCAATTTATTTTAGAATGTATTAACAGGGGATTGTGTCAACTGCAAAATGTGTTCTAATCTGGACATGGGAGCTTTTTTATCTTGATATTTGATAAACTTAATAAAGTCTGTTTTACAATATTTGTTTCAATGAGATATCCCAACTAGTTTTATTCACTTTGTGCACAAGAAATACAAATAGCATTTGAAGCAGTAGAAACCTTCATCTCGACAGATTCGAAATTCAGTTGCCCTTAGAGACCCCCGCCCACCCCTCAGGAGAAAGAAAATAAACTGCCCTATCAACAGTCAAACCTTAAAGAAACATGCTGTGAATGTGTGAAATCTCATTATCAACTGAAAGTAAAAATGCTAAGCACTGTAATCAGAAACAAGGGCTAAACATCAGGATACGGTTGTTCATGCACTCACCAAAAAGAAATGTTAACACTGCCTGCACAAGATGTGAGAACTGAGGAGACAGCTGGGCGTGGATCAAGGACAAAAAAAAAAAAAAAAAAAAAATTAAAAAAAAAATAAAATAAAATTAAAAAATTAAATGGAGAAACAAGAGAGAGAGAGAG
>CAAKHD010008532.1:20476-33280 GCA_901007705.1 Fistularia tabacaria | reverse complement strand
AAGAGGAGAAAGAAGGGGGGAGGAAGCCGGGGGACGCCCAGGACTGCTTCTGGACCATAAAGGCTTCGCCTTAATCCAAGGATAGGAGAACGTTGTTCATCAGCCCCCCCCCCCCCACACACACACACACGTAAACACACACGTAAACACACACGCATGCACACACGTGTAATTAGCTATAAAAAGCTCTGATTTCCTGTCAGACTGAGCGATTAACCACTGAACACTCACATGTGCACAACTAATGGTTTACAGGCCCTCATTATTCACACATGCATATGTGTGAATAATGACATACTCGTGCACACACGTGCACACACACATGCCCGCGATGATCTGGACCTCAGTCTTCTCTGATCCACCGATGAAGGAGCAGGAAAGAAGTCATTTCCTGCCGGCTTCTCAGGTTCTCAACGGTGTCGCCTTCATCTATCAGCCCTCTCATCTTCCTTTTTGCTCCAGTTCATGACAGTGATGTTTCCAATTTGGGGGCGATTATCTCCAACCAAATTTTGGGGGGTTAATTTCCTGAGAATCTTTTGGTGATCTTTCTGATTGTGGGAAAATCATTTCTCACTCAACCTTCAGGCCTGTCTTGCCTATTTTGGACCTATCTATTGACTGGGGTTGTGGTTTTGCTCCAGTAAAGTGGGGTTCTCCTCTGGTGCTGCCACACCGCATTTTGACCAAATCATCTGACCAATACCGTGCCGTCGCCGCGACTGCTTGAACGTGGTGATCCATCTTCCAGCTGGATTTCCGCCCGTCAACGAGCAACAGAGAAGAAGACAACGGGGAGCACAACCGTCAGTTCACTGGGCAGAACAAGGAGGGGGCATTTCTGTGATGTGCCGTGACGCCGGGCAACACGGTGGCGCAGGGGTTAGCGATTCTGTCTGACAGCAAAAAGGTCGCCGGCTCTCGACCTTTGACGGGGGCCTTTCAGTGTGGAGTCTCCATGTTCTCCCCGTGTCTGCGTGAGTCTCCTCTGCTTTCCTCCCACAGTCTCAGCATGCTGCAGGTTCATTGGGACCTGGCAAGGTGAACCCTACTCTTACCCAATGACAACTGAGATAGGCTGGAGCACCCCGGCATCAGTGGTGTGAATAATCAATGAATTAATGAATAATCTGACATTGTGTTCGACCCAACAGCAAAGCATGCAAGTGACGGTGGACTCGCTGGTCGGGGCTTGTTGTCCAACAAAGGGGGGCAGTGTGGACCAGGGGGTCAGAGCAGTTGTCCTTGGAGCTGAACACTCCCCGTTCAATTCCAGCGCTCCTCCAAGTGTTGTTGAGCAAGTCGCTGAACCCCTAACCTGCCGCCTCTCAGTGGTTGCCCACACCTCATGGTTCATCCACGATGGGTTGAATGCAGATAAATAATCTCCTGCATGAGATTCTCATAAAAGCAAGGAAACAGCCAGATAAGGCTACATGCTAGCAGCCATGATTGCGTGTTTTAACGGCTGCTTTGATTGTTGTGATGACATTCTCTGGCTATCGATGGCCAGCAGTCTGTTGATGTCACATCTTAGTTTTTGCTTTGCTCACTTGGTTCCTCATGAGCGCGGGGACGAAAGAAAGTACCGGGTACAAAAACCCAGTCGTGTCGAGTCAAGTGTTGCTGGAACTGCATCCTGGAAAAGAGTTCATGGTCTCCTCGCCTTTAGGCAATGCTTTTCTGCTACAAAACCCCCCGCTGTCATTTTCTCCATGGAATATCGTCCCATCATCCACAAACTTCCTGGTTCCCATGATGCACTGGGCTTTGCTCTGCTTCCGTTCTTTTCTGTCTGCATTCTGACTTCAGGCAAACCGCACAGGTGGTTGAGGTTCCATATTTTGGGGTGATTTTTATGGCTGTCCCTGCCGGATTCCCGGGTCATTTGCTTTCTTTTTTCCAGAAACAATTCTTAGTCAAAGGCGTCATTTCCGACCACGGTAAAAACGTTCGGACACAATTTCGGATGACTTCCTGGTTAGATCGACGCTCTTCCTTTCAGTCCTCGGCGGGTCGTGTGATCACAAATGTTCCTGTGTTGTCACTGGACTCCCACTTCCTGTCGCCCCCATAGATTTACCTGCGCTTCATGGAATACCAGATGGAACACTCCAACGAGTGCAAAAAGAACTTTGTGGCCATCTACGATGGCAGCAGCGCCATCGAGAACCTGAAGGCCAAGTTCTGCAGCACAGTGGCCAACGACGTCATGCTGGACAACGGCGTGGGAGTCGTGCGGATGTGGGCCGACGAGAAGAGCCGACTCAGCCGCTTCCGGATGCTCTTCACCTCCTTCGTCGATCGTGAGTGTCTGAAAATTTGCGGGGAGGGGAACCGTGGACAGCTATTAGAAGGAGTCTCTCAGTTCTCCAGAAGCAGAACATCCGGTGCAGGCAAGCTGTCTGACCTGCACAGGTGTCGTCAGAACCCAGTCGGAATGAATAATTCATAACAGATAAGAATTGGTTTCATCCTGAGGCTGGAGGCACTGAGAGGGTCGTCGCCCGACGGTGATCAAATGGAGATAATCGGTAATATCATTTGTCCGTTCCAAATTTAGGAGCAAATTAAGAGCTACCTGCAATTTTTGATCAACGTTCAGACTTTTGTCAAGCGAGGACTTTAAACCAGATTGTTCCTGCCTTTTGTCTTCCTTCCTAAAAGCCTTTGTGAAGGGAACAAATAGAAGTATGTTTCACTATATTATTGGATTTAATGCAGACTTTGATTGATTTGGATTTCATTCAATGAATTGGATCCCATTGGAGATCATTGCTCAGACGCTGGTCAAGGGTGAACCCTCCTCTTGCCCAATGACAGCTGGGCAACCCCAGTGCATGATAGGCCGAATAGATGATGAATGGATGAATAATCAAGTCTTTTCCTGCTGATGTTCTGATCTCCTTCTCTGGATCGCTCTGGATTCTGGACCATGAGAACCCCTGAGTTTTTTCGTGCAGATGGGCGGCCAGCTTAACTTCCCTTTTCAACCACAGGGGGGAGCACATATGCAGCTGCCTCCTCCTCTGCCTCCTGAGCTTCAGCTGCCACTCAACCATGAGGGTTTTCATGAAGGGTTGACTCAGGAACTGTTCTGATAGAACCCAGACCAGGTCTGAGGGGAGAAGGCTGATTGTGGGATCATTATGCTAGCATGCTAACACCTGGCCTGTCAATCAGACAGGAAGGTGGGACATAGATATTTGGGTTGACCATAAAGGGGTTGCAGAGATGAGAGAGGACGTGAAAACAAAGGGGGAGTGGAAAAAAGGGTGATACGTAGGTGAGAGGCTCATGCCCTGGGGGGTAAAAAAATGTGGGGGGTATCAAGATGAAGGGGGGTAGAGAAATTGGGGCATGTATAAAGATGCGAATGGGGGATTGAAGATGCAGGGGGCTATAAAGAGGTGGGACCGTGTAAATATGCAAGGATGCACCTGGCTTCAAGATGTAGCAAGATACAGAAACATGGGGCAGTATAGGGATCAGAACCAGAATCACATTTGTCCCTGAGGGGCAATTGAAGGGCACATGGGGTCGCATTAGTATCAGACAAAGGATCCAGCATTTATTGTCCAGTTTCAAGAATAAAACTGTACAACGGACCGTACATGTACACTGTACAAAATACAAAGGCCAAAGACAAAAGTGTAAATCTTTGTGCTGCACCGGAGTTGAGGAGCTGAACGGTTACGGGACCAGAACTTGCCCTCCTCCTCTGGGTTTTTGCAGCCGGGGCGGTGGAGTCTGCGTTCTGAGGGGAGCCATTCAAATACAGGATATGGGATGGATCCTGAAGGATCCTGCTGGCTGTCCCGCGCTCTCGACGGTCCCTGTCCTGTAGCGTGATGGACTGGAGCCAGCGGGTGAAGGAAAATGGTCATTGTACTCTCAATGAAGGAATTGCAGAATGTGGTCAGGATGGAATTGTTCACATCAAATGACCTCAGCTGCCTGAGCAGGTGTTGCCACTGATGAAGTTTTCTGAGGATCTCCTTGGTGTTTGAGGAGGGGGATGTCAAAGACAGTGCCCAGGTATCTGTTCTCCTTCGCTCTTTCTACTGGTTCCCCCTGGATGGAGGTGGTGACTGCCTCAGCCAGCTGTCTTTGTCTGCTGGAGAAGGTCACTACCATGAGCTTGGCCTTACTCACATTCCGCTCGAGGCAGGACGCTTTGCACATGTGGGAGAAGTCTTGCTATGCTGAACCGCGTTGGACTGAGGGACCAGACAAGAGCAGGGACAGGAGGACAGTGTCATTAGCGAATTTCACCAGGTACGAGTTTGGATGGGTGGACTTACAGTCATCCATAAAGAGGATGAAGAGAAGGAGAGACAGGATGCAGCCTTGTGGTGAGCCATTGGAGGGGAAGAGGGTGTCTGAGATGATCCACCGGATGAGTTGGTGGTTAGAGAGAGGTGAGAACCACAGGCCTAAGGTCATTCAGGACATTTGCGGTACCCTTCTTTGAAACGGGTATCATAGTCAAGTGATTACACATGTGGGGCACTGTGCTGAAGGATAAGGAGTTTTGGAAAAGGAGATGGAATACTCCTTCCAACTGTTCGACAGCGTGCTTAAGGGTCCAATCACAGATCCTGTCCAGGCGCTGTGTTGATCTTTAGTTTTCTCAAGGGTTCTCACCGCCTCCTCTGCGGTTTAGGCCAGGGCAAAGCTGTCCGGTTTGAGAGATGAGGCCAGCGCCCACAGCTGGGAGCTGTTGTCACCTCACAAGTGAAGGAGTTAATGTCATTGGGGCGTGAGGATTGGTCACTCCCTGTGATCTCCCTGAGAACTGGGGGAAACAGAATCCACTGTTGCTATATTTTTGATCCCTTGCCAAACTGAGCAGAGACCTCATTGTACAAAGATTTACTCAATCTTGCTCTTATAACCCAGCTGGGCAGTTTTTATGGCGTGTTTGACCTTGTTAATCTCCATCTTCTCAGCCTCGGAGCGGGAAAATGAAGATTCTTTTTTTCTTATTTAGAATCCCTTTCGGCTCTTTGGTCACCTATCGTTTGTTGTTCGCAAACATGGTGACCTTTTTGTCAGGTATGCCGCAGTCTGCAAAAAGGGAAATATAAGCTGAGACAGTCTTCATCTGCTCATTGATGTTACCACCAGCCTCTCGATGCTGTCCGGCGTCCACTGATTGATGCCTTTTCTCAACTTATCTGCTTGTCTTACCACTGGTGATTGGCAGAGCCAAGAAGGGGGATGGGGACAGCTTTGTAGGCATCTGGGGAAAACTCTTGACAAATGTTATGGATCCTTCCCAAAGGGGCTTTACAATTGACATACTGTGTAGTGCTGACAAGTACCCGGAGCAACTGACACAGGTTTTCCGTCGCCTGGACGAACACGGCCTTATAGTCAACCCAGCTATATGCCAGTTTGGACGGGGCATGTCCAAAGTGGCTGTGCTGTGGTCCGTCCGCCAGCAGCGACACTTTGAAGCCATTTCTTAGTTTACGGCGGACATTTGGCATGAGTCAGGGTAGGCCAACCCCGTGTTCATCCAGACGCCGGAAAACCTGTGTCAGGTGCTCCAGGTGCTAGTCAGCTTTGCACTTTATAGTCAGCTTTATAGTCGACCCAGCTAAATGTCATCCGTCATCGATTATTCTTTGCCGAGCGCCACACAGTATGTCAGTTGTAAAACCCATTTGGGAAGGATCCATAACATTTGTCAAGAGTTTTCCCCAGATGCCGACAAAGCCCACGGGCTGACCATCAGTATATCATCAAGGTAGACAAAAGTGAGGTCACGCAGCACTGAGTCCATAAGCCTCTGAAAGGTCTGAGTGGCACCTTTCAAGCTGAAAGGCATACGTAGGAACTTGAAAAGTTCAGGGTCTTGGGCATGTCCTCCACACGCACAGGCACCTGGTAATTACCATGCACCAAATCCACCTCGGAAAAAACGGTGGCACTTGACAGCCTGAAGTCTTGAATGTGGGGGATGGGGTAACGGTTGTTCGTGGTGATGTTATTTGGTCGATGAAAGTCGCCGCAGGGGCGCCACAACCTGTCGTATTTGGGCACCATTTGGAGCGGGGAGGCCCAGGGGTTGTTGGACCGCCACACTATCCCCAAGCCGTCCATGGTAACAAACTCCTCCTAAGTGGTCGCTAGCTTGGCCGTGTCTAGGTGCAGTGCCTGCGCAAATACGGGTGGTCCCAACATGGGGATGAAGTGCTCCACGCCATGCCTCATAAACGTGGTGGAGAACGTGGGCGTCGTTAGCAACAGAAAATTCGCCAGCAAACGTTGGTACACATCCCCTGATGCAACACAGTGGCCGAACCCCCCATGGCTCGCATGGATAGGTGGCGAAAGACACGGCATTGATTACACAGCGGTTTGCAACATCCACGAGCAGGCTGGAAAATCCGTGGCTACGATGGGGACTGTGATGGAGGTGATCACAAAGTCCCACTCAAAACGGCGGTTGCCGAAGCAAACAGTCACCACCCGTGAACCTAAAGTCGCTATGGACGACCCGTTAGTCGCGCTGAATAATGGGCTGCTGCCTCTGGCTTGAATGTCTGCTCACGTTTGAGGTAGAAGGCTCTTCTGTGAGCCAGAGTCTACTAGGAATATAAGTCCATAATTTGAGTCCTTGATGAAGAGCAGCTCGGTGTGTCCGCTGGCACCCACGGCTGCAACTGAGCACCGGATACGCCGTTTTCCAGATGAACATAATGCCTGGCCTTGCTGCATAATCTGTTGTGGAAGAAGCACAGGTTGGTCCTTTGCCTCCTCGGGGCAGCCCCACCAGCGAGCCGGCCGAATCTGTGACCCCTGGCGCCGACTGCGGGGGGCCCGGCGCCCCACTCTGGATGGTGAACTGCTTTGTCGCAAGCAAGACACGGTCAGCTTTCTCAACCAAACGCCGGCAGTCGCCGGTGGCCAGACAGCGGGAGTTCGCCAAGATCTTGCACGCTGCAGTCGGAAGCTGGCGCAGGAAGATATGCAGGAATAGGAACCCGCCATCGTCGGATCCCAACAACGCCAGCATGCCATCCATTAGGTCCATGGCCAACCCGTTGCCCAAACCGGGCAGGGAATGCAGCTTGTCCGCCATGCTGTACCTCCGGACCAGGAGACTTGAGCTAGTGTATCTACCTGTCTGCGGGGGGTCGCGCAACAGCTCAATGGCTCGCCTTCAAATGTTGGTCCAGCGATGACCAAAAAGTTGTTGGCTTCAACTGCAAAAATTCCCCGTAGGTGGACAAGTGCTTCCACATGCTGAAACCAGGTGTCCAGGTCTCTCTGCCAGAATTCCGGTACCTTGATGGTCGTGGTGGGCGAGGATGGTTGAGTGGGTTGCGGCGATATTGCTGAGGTGGAATTGCACACCTCCTCGGGGCTCGGGTATGACCTGCTCCTTCTCGGTACGAAGAGGGAGGTCTACGCTGTTCTTGGCCCCACAACCGGCGTCCGCCCAAGCTGCTCACATCCCCATTGTAGCGCCGGCGGTCAAGCACTGGTATTTGACGATGACATCGCGCAGGTACGTGGCCGGGTTCTTGGAGCCAAGCAAGTAGATAGAGCAAGTAGAAGACCAGCTTCAGATATCTCCAAGGCCGCATCACGTCAGAGTCACCAATGTGGTGCTTGGCAAGGAATAATCGATGATGGAGCCTTGGAGTCTCGGATGAATTTTTCTTTTATCGTGAGCGCCACCATACAACTACACAGCAATGGAGTCAGTCACTTCCGGGGCACATATATACCCCCGGCGCAAGCCACGCCTCCAACCCCTAGTCTCATGGGGTGAGAGGCCATGCCCAGTGTCCCTCAGTGTCCACCACAACTGATGGAATCCCTTTAGAGCTTTGTCCAGTGAGCATTGATTAGAATCACCCGTAATTCTTCTTCTTCTTCTTCTTCTATTGAATTTTTGGGGCATCTGGGGAGATCCACTCAAGTTTGTCAATGTGTTCAGAGGCTGAGGATGCTTTTGCTCTGGGGTGGGTACATACCAAGAGAAAGAACAGTTGAGGGAATTCTCAGGGAAGATTGATTGGGCACAGGGATACAGCTCGGAGCTCAATGTCTAAGTTATGTAGAATCTCCCTAACAACCACCGTCTTACACCACTGGGGATTTACATAGAGGCGCAACCCCTTACCCTGTTTCCCCGTATGTCCGGTGTCGCGGTCTAGCCTTATTGCATGTCCAAAACCATCCATGTGGAGTGAAATGTCGTTCTTGTCACTGTTTTGTTGCTTGTTGAGGCAGCACTGGAGGTCCAGGCAGGACAGCAGGACAGAAGGTGATCTGATGAGTGCCGTGTAATCCAAATGTCTGGTGGGTTTGGTGGGGTCACTGTTGAGGCTGGTAGTGTTAGCTCGATCTTTGTTGGCACTAGCTTATAATTAATGTTTTTGTTAGCCCGTTGGAAAAAAGTACCTAAAAACAAGTCAAAGGGCTTCTCCATGTGCTGGCTGGTCAAAGCAAGCGCAGTAACCCGGAACAGGAAGCCATGGAAGGAGGGGAATAGAGATGTGGGGACATGAAGACGGAGTGGATATCAACATGTATGGCATGTAAAGATGTAGGCTGTACAAGGTGCAGCGTCCCAAAATGTAAGAAGACGTGGGGGGGGTATCAAGAGGACAGGGGGGTGAAATTTGAGAGGGGGGGGGGCTTAGGAGAAATGAAGAACAAGGAGGGTATAAAGATGTCGGATATGAAAGTGCAGAGGATAAGATGGAGGGGTCATGAGACCGAAAACACAAAAGATACAGTTTGAAGGCCTGCAATGCAAAAAGAGATCGATAAACACACCACGTCTGCACAGATTCATCGTTATTTACCCTCTGAAGCTGCGGAGGGAAGGAGGGGGACAGAAGGAGGACGATGAAAGCGGCTGCAGGAGTGATGCAGGCGTGGAGAGAATAGTGATTCGAGTCTGAAGCTGAAAGGAGACAAAACAGTTGAACGACAGAAAGTCTCACCGCGTCTGCAACCACTTCCCAACTGGATCAGGGATTTCTCCTCCGCAGGCGACGCTGCCTTTCAGGAAATATCACATTCCAAAATAATCCACAAATTAATCAATGAATTTGATTGCAAATCAGCAAATATAAATCGTTAAATTGTTGTTGAAAGAACGAGATCGTGGACACAAGCGGACGAAATGGGTTTTCTCCGCGGGGCGGCCGGACTCTCCCTTAGAGATCGGGTGAGAAGTTCGGCCATCCGGGAGGAACTCGGAGTAGAGCTGCTGCTCCTCCGCATGGAGAGGAGTCAGATGAGGTGGCTCGGGCATCTGGTCAGGAGGCCTCCTGGACGCCTCCCAGGGGAGGTGTTCCAGGCATGTCCATCTGGGAGGAGACCACGGAGAAGACCCAGGACACGCTGGAGAGACGATGTCTCCAGGCTGGCCTGGGAGCGCCTCGGGGTCCCCCAGAAGAGCTGGACCATGTGGCCGGGGAGAGGGAGGTCTGGGCCTCCCTGCTCCAGCTGCTGCCGCTGCGACCAGATTATGGATAAGTGGTGGAAGATGGATGGAAGGATGGAAGGATGGAAGGATGGACGGATGGACAGATAGACGGATGGATGGACGGATTGATGGATGGTCAGATGGATGGGTGGATGTATAGATGGATGGATGGATGGATGGATGGATGGATGGATGGAGGATGTAAATTACAGAAGAAGCTGAGGTAAAAGAAAAGACAGAGATGCTGATGACACAGCACAGCAGCTTCCTGCAGGATCAATGAAACACTCTGATCTCTACTCAGATCAAAACCAGCACAGATATTTAATAAAAGACAAGAAAACGTCCAGGAAAATTCAATCATTGAAATTGCTGTTTAAATTGTTGCATTGCTGCGACAAAGGAATTTTCCCTCTGGGGATCAATAAAGTATTATCTTATCTCATCTTATCTTATCTTATCTTATCTTATCTTATCTTATCTTATCTTATCTTATCTTATCTTATCTTATCTTATCTAGTCTTGTCTACTCTTGTCTAGTCTGCTCTTGTCGAGTCTACTCTTGTCTAGCCTAGTCTAGCCTAGTCTTGTCTTGTCTAGTCTAGTCTAGTCTAGTCTTGTCTTGTCTAGTCTTGTCTAGTCTAGTCTAGTCTACTCTTTTCTACTCTTGTCTAGTCTAGTCTAGTCTAGTCTAATCTTGTCTCGTCTTATCTAGTCTAGTCTAGTCTAGTCTAGTCTTGTCTTGTCTAGTCTAGTCTTGTCTAGTCTAGTCTAGTCTAGTCTTGTCTTGTCTTGTCTAGTCTAGTCTAGTCTTGTCTAGTCTAGTCTAGTCTTGTCTTGTCTAGTCTAGTCTACTCTTGTCTTGTCTTGTCTTGTCTAGTCTTGTCTTGTCTAGTCTTGTCTTGTCTTGTCTAGTCTAGTCTAGTCTTGTCTAGTCTTGTCTTGTCTTGTCTTGTCTTGTCTTGTCTTGTCTTGTCTTGTCTTGTCTTGTCTAGTCTAGTCTAGTCTAGTCTAGTCTAGTCTAGTCTTGTCTTGTCTTGTCTTGTTGTTGTCTGTCTTGTCTTGTCTTGTCTTGTCTTGTCTTGTCTTGTCTTGTCTTGTCTAGTCTAGTCTAGTCTAGTCTAGTCTTGTCTTGTCTAGTCTAGTCTAGTCTAGTCTAGTCTAGTCTTGTCTTGTCTTGTCTTGTCTTGTGTTAAATGACGCTGTTTTCCTGGTAAAAGCAGGGAACTTTGTAGTATTTTTGTCCGTTTTATTACAACTCTCTTCCAAGATGACAAAGGTTGTCTGGTACGGGGGCTCCATGTTCTCCTGGTCTCCATGGAGTGTGTGCACCCTGGGTTCAGGTTCATAGCTGGATAGGTTCTTCTGCTCTTACCTCTTGGAATGGATCAGTGAATAAACGTAGATGTGGTTGTTTCATCCACTGTTTTTGATGGAAATCGGAAAAGCAGTTGTTTTATTTCATTTGTTTAGTTTAGTTTTCGCTCTATTTAATCCATGTTATCTCTTTCATACAAACCTGAGTTTGGGTGCCTCCTGGTGGCTGAAGGAGGCCCTTCATCAGCCGTTGGTTTGTTCTTCAGGGGTGGCCTGACTGAACTGATCGGTCATTGATTCTTCACTATTCTCATGAACATCTGGTCTCCTGCCTGCAGCTCCATGTTCCGCCAACACCTTCTTCTGCCACAGCAACATGTGCATCAACAACTCGCTGGTCTGCAACGGAGTCCAAAACTGCGTCTACCCGTGGGATGAAAACCACTGCAAAGGTAGGACCCGTCACATTGTTACGTGGAGGTGGCTTCGCACGTCCAACCTCTCCTTCTCAACCCCTACCAGAGAAGCGATCCAAGGGCCTCTTCCATCAGATCACCAAGACCCACGGCACGGTCATTGGCGTCTCCTCGGGAATTGTTCTCGTCCTCCTCGTCATCTCCATCCTGGTGCAGATGAAGCAGCCCAGGAAAAAGGTGACTTGTCTTTCCCTGGGTTTTTCTTTTCTTCTATTCCTCTGTTCCCCTGCTTGGCAACCAGAAGCAGAGGAAGAGAGAGGAAGAATACTGTCCACTCATCTTCTGTCCCGATGCCTCTGCTTTCTAAGAAGCGCCCACATTTGTAAACAAATGTTCCAGATTATTCAACTCCTGTAACTTTAATGAAACTGCAGTTCTGGATAATTAAAGAAAATCTGATTTTACTGAATACTTGAATAGGGTCGTGGGTTTTAGGCAGGCAGAAACTAATCGTCAGCCAGATTCACACACACACACACACACACACACACACACACACACACACACACACACACACAGCAGTCATCGAACAGCTGTGTTGTGAATTGCACCACTGACATGAAAATACAAGAACAGCATGGAGGGGAAGCGAGAGCAGATGGTGGTAATTTTTTTGCAAAGAGGACTGGAGATCTTGCCAGTAGGGCGTGTTGGCCCACAGACCTGGATGGTTCCCGGTTCTCATCTGGTGTTCTCTCCATGCTTCCTTGCCTGGGTTCCCTCTGCGTTCTCCATCTTCCTCCCACAGTCCAGAAAAAGTACGTGGGTTGGAGACTCTGAATTGTCTGCCGGTGTGAGAAGCTGTTGTCGATAATGCTGATGTCCTAAAAACTCGCTGAAGTCTTGGTGTTCTGCAGGTGGTTGCTCGCCGGCCGGGGGTCTTCAACAAGGCGGGCTTCCAAGAAGTCTTCGACCCGCCACACTACGAGCTCTTCTCGCTGCGCGACAAGGAGATTTCCTCCGACCTGGCCGATCTGTCCGAGGAGTTGGACAGCTTCCACAAGGTGCGGCGCTCGTCCACCATGTCCCGCTGCGTCCACGAGCACCACTGCGGCTCACAGGGCTCCATGGCCACCGGCGGCGGCAGCATGAAGCACAGCCGCACCACCTTGAGCTCAATGGAGCTGTCCTACCACAACGACTTCTCCAAACCGCCGCCCATGAAGACCTTCAACTCCACGTCCAGCTACAAGAAGAGCTGCTACGGCTACAAGCAGCACGCACAGACTCATGACTGCGACCAGCAGGTCATCGAGGACCGCGTCACGGAGGAGATCCCGTGCGAGATCTACGGGCGCAGCGGAACCGGGGCGGCCGGCGGGGTCGGGATGGCGGGAGGAGCGTCAGGGATCGCAGGAGGTGGAATCGGAGGCAGCGTGGGGATAACGGGCGGAGTGGCCATGGCAGGGGGGATGGGGATGGGTGGGGGCGTCACCATGGCCGGGCCCAGCGGCATCGCCGGCGGTATTGGCGGGGGGAGGGGGGGGGGCCGCGGGGGCCCCCCCCGGCCGGGGGAACAGGCCGCCAACACCACCCCCCCGGCCCCCCCCC
>CAAKHD010008532.1:0-13169 GCA_901007705.1 Fistularia tabacaria | reverse complement strand
GGGGGGGGGCGGCGGCGGGGGGGGCAAACGGGCAGAGGGGATCGGGCCCGCGGCTGGGAAGGGGAGAGAGGGGAAGGGAAGGGAAGGGAAAGGAAAGGGAAGGAAAGGGAAGGGAAGGGAAGGGAAAGGAAGAGAAGGGAAGGGAAGGGAAGGGAAGGGAAGGGAAGGGAAGGGAAGGGAAGGGAAGGGAAGGGAAGGGAAGGGAAGGCGTTGAGTTGAGGGGTCGTGTGCATTACGTGTCTTCATGTGTGTGTGTGTGTGTGTGTGTGTGTGTGTGTGTGTGAGTGTGTGTGAGAGTCTGCAGACTTCAATCTCCATTCAGACTCTCCCAGATGTCGCCGATGATGAAGACGCGGCCGTTGCCGTGGAGATGAGCTCGGAGAGTTCTGTTCAGAGACAGGGTTTGAAGGCGGCGAGGCGAGGATGCATCACCTCCAGGAGTGTGGAGAGAAACCCGCCCTCACGGGCCGATGACGACTGCTTGGGTTCAGGTCCTCACTGTTATCTGTTATCCTCCGTCTGCCTCAAGTCTCTCTGCTTCTCCCAGTGGCTTCGATTGTCTGAATTGGGTGGCTAATTTCCGTCAAGCCGACCTGTCAACTTCTCCAAGTTGGCATCGGCCCTTGGTTGACATTCATCGTGTCTACGACAGTTTGCGCCTGTCATTCGAGCCTGAGCGTTGCCAGCCCGGCCCATTCCTTCAACCATGACGGGCAGCTTCTCAAGTCCTGCCAGCTTCTCCAGCATTTTGCGCTACATCGGGAAACCGCCGTCTCCAAACAGCAGCACACCTGTCATTATAAATCCAATGATGCAGACGGCACACGGTCCTCCACGGCCTCCAGCAGACTGTCGTACGTCCGGCTGTCCACGTTCTCCGCCGGTCGGGGCGTGAGGGCGATTACTTTGAGAGACCAGTTTATCGACTCCATTTTTGGATTTCGGATGAAATGCGAAGGCGAGACTGCGATAGTTCAGCCAGAGACGACACAAGACGAAGAGCAGCAGTCAAGGGAGGGGAGGGCAGGGAGGGGACAGAAAGAGAGGCGTCCGCCTTCGTCGGGAGTCAGAGAAGAGAGGAAAGGCAGGTATAAATAGTATAAACAGAATCAGACGGAATGAAAGGAAGGGTGTCTTCGACAGTGGTGGGACCAGTGATGTTGTACGGCCCACAGAAGCAGAGCTAGATGTAGCAGAAATTAAGATGTTGTGGTTCTCTTTGGGAAAAATGAAGATCGGATCGGATCGAGAATGAGTCCATCAGAGGGACAGCACATGTTCCAGGTTTTGGAGCTCATGTCCAGACTGAGGTGGAGCGTAAGAGGACATGAAGTTATGAAGTGTGAGAGAAGAAGATACTGGGTTTAGGTGGAGAAAGTTGATTCCTCCACCCCTGAAGGCAGCCGCTGAAAGAAGAGGAGAAGTAGAGCACAATGATCTGCTCCTTCTGACGGACGCATTTCTACTGAGGAAGACAAATGCATTGTTTCCAAACTGTGCTCATCTCGCTGACTTCAAGCAGTTCTGAGAATCTGACCAGTGACAAAGCGGCTGCAAGGATCAGGCGTGTGTTGGTAAGATGTGCAACAGAGAGGGGGTACAGGGGTACCACAATCTTTGGCTTGCAAGCTACTTTTAAAATGAACAAAATTCATGCTAGGCTAAAGATTTTTCACTCCTCAAAACCTTTAGAAAACCGTCTTTTGTTTTTCTGCTGTTGTAAAATGTTCAAATCTACTGCACACTTGATTGTTTTCTTATTTTTTACAGGGTTCTTTTCTTCTTTCCTTCTGTCACCAGTGGACAGGGAGAAACATCTCCACTCCTCTGTATGTCGACGGCTGACACTGACTTTCTTTACTCTGCATATTTGGCACAATCCAGTCCTGTACAGTTTTGGCTGTTACCCTTATTCTGATGACGTCTGCCACTGAATTCAATCAGCCAGGGTGGCTTTGTCCAGACAGCAGCAGACGGCCTCAAACTGGCCAGCAAATAGTCATCAGTCATCCTGGAACCGGATTTGGATCGAGATCTCAGACTGGTTGTATTGCGTGTCAATCAAGAGATGTGCGTCAAATGCTGGATGGATGATCGGCGATCAGCTACGTTCTTAATTCGTTCATTTTGACAGGCAGGGCTCGACGATCGGCCCCAACAAAATGCAAAGAGAACCGAAAAAGACAGAAGATGAATGATCGGTGGGTTTGAGGAAACAGCAATCGTTTTTCACCCCCGGCCCCAACAGGTCAATGACGCTGCTGTGAAAGACAGCTCCCTAATTGCTAACAAAATAGCATTAGAGTTCTCTGAAGGGGAGTTTGTAGAGAGTTGCCTGCCAAAGGCTGCAGAGATTTTGTGTCCTGAGAAACACCAAGCTTTTGCCCGATGAGGAACATCGTGGCAGACAGAATTTCAGAACTCTCAACGGATTTTGACAGCCAAATGAAAGGCAAAGTGCAGTCTTTTGCAGCGTTTTCTGTTGCAGTTGATGAGAGCACTGACATTAAGGATGTCGCTCAACTCATTCGTGGAGTTGATGAGACTTTGACCGTCACAGAGGAGTTTCTTGAGTTGGTGCCTACGATAGACACCTCAACAGCCGAGGACCTTTGCCGCCCTGTCGTGGGCGGGCTGGACAGGGTCGGAGTGGACTGGTCCCGCGCCGTCGGCCCGGCTGCACATGGCGCGCCTTCAACGATCGGGAAGAAGGCGGCTGCCGTGGCAACATTCAACGAGAAGGTACAAGCTGCAAATGGAGGGGGTTGTTTTGGGACGTTTCAGGAGACATTGTGCGGTAAGTCATTGAAAATGGATCCTGTCACGGAGGTGGTTGTCCGAACGGTTCCTTTCATCCTCACCTGAGGTCTGAACCATCATCAGTTCGACTGTCTTCTCGGGGACAGTAACGTGACCCACGGTCTTCCATGCCACACTGAAGTGAGACAGTTCAGCCGAGGGCTGCGCGAAAGCGGCTCATCGATCTTCATCAGGAAATCAAACAGTTCATGGACAAAATGGTGAACCTGCTGTGGAATTACAGTGCAGGCAGTGGCTGCGGGACCTTGTTTTCATGGTTTATATTACAGAGCATTTGAATAATCTGAACAAAGTGCTACAAGAGCGCAGAAAAAAAGGTCACACAGTATTTAGAGAGCATTCTTGCATTCAAATGAAAGCTCTCATTCTGGGAGAAACAGCTTGCGAGTGGTGACACTGCTGGTTTCCCCTGTCTGAGAGACGAACACGTCGATGCTGAAATGAGACCCCACAAAGACAAGATTGCAGGATTGCTGTGGGAGTTTGAGAGACGATTTCAGGTCTGCAGCGAACTCCAGACAGAATTTGTGTTATTTTTCATTCAGCATTCACAGTCAAAGCTTCTGATCTGCCGTCCGACATGCAACTCGAAATAAGCCATTTGCAGTGCGATGCTACGTTGATGAACACATTAGCCCGCGTGATCGCCTTCCAGGCTAGCCCAGATTAACAGCACGAGCAGCAAAAATGTTGTGTATGTTTGGGACAACCTGCCTTTGTGAGCAAGTTTTCTCAGTAATGAACATTCATAAAACAAAGCTGTGCACAAAACTCACACATTAGCACTTAACTGACATTCTGAAATCGTCCGCTCGTCAGGACATGATGCCGGATATTGGTGCACTTGTAGAGGCTAAAAGACGCCAAGTTTCCGGAGCTGCATCTGCGCTACCACAACCTCCGGACCTCACTTGCTCACACATGTCCAGCCCCAACTCTGCTGTCTCTTCATATCTCTGTTGGTGTCACTCCATTGCATCCTGCTCATCTTTGTCATTGTTGATGTCACTCTGTTTCTATTCTTGCCCTTGTTGTTGTCGGTTTTTGTTGTCTATTCTCACCCTTGCGGTCTTTTATTCATTTATTCATTTTTGTTTTATTTCATTTTCCTCTCCGCTGTCTATTTTGTTCCAGTTGATGTTCACCTTGCTGCCTATTCTTTTTTTTTATATATAGATATCTTTTGACTATCTTTTAATAGTCTACCTTGTTTACATTTATTGATATAGTTATTGTTGCACTGCTGTGACAAAAGAATTTCCCCTATGGGGATCAATAAAGTATTATCTTATCTTATCTTTCAGCAACACTTGTTTGGGTCCACATGAAAAGGTTCATTGTTTTATCTGGAGGAAGATTTCTTTCCAGAAATAGCAATGTTGGCCCGTGATGTATTTGAGTTTGACAGCCCTGCTGTCGATGGTTCGGCACTGAAAACCGTTATCTTAGTGGAGAGGCTGAAGCCTCGCGGGCTCAGGAACACTTCAGAAAACCATCCATCCATCCATCCATCCATCGCCTGCCGCTCATCCTGCGCTCAGGATCCCCGCTGTCGGGCGAGAGCCGGGGTACGCCTGGGCTGGTCACCAGTCAATTGCAGGGCCACATATGTAGACAAACAACCACTTACTCTCTCACTCCAGGCAATTTTTCCAATTTTTTTTGTCCAAATAACCAGCTGCAGGTTTTGGACAGTGGGAGAAAACCCACGCAGAGTAAATGCAAACTCCACTCAGAAAGGTCCCCTTGTCGGTGCGAACCACTGCGCAACCGTGCCGCCCTCCTTCACAAACCATTGTCAGTTAATAAAGTTCATGGCTGCGTCTCCAAGTGCAGGTTAAAAAGCGAAAGCCAAACATCGACAAAGATTGGTTAAAAAGGATTTGCAAATCATTGCATCCTGATTTTATTTACGTTTTACACCGCGTCCAAACTCTATTGGAATTGTGTTTGTGTCAGTTCTGATCTGGATGAGCTGCGGACAGCAAAGTAAGAATTTCATCGTTCAGGGAAACTCAATCGATGAGCGTGGATGCTGCAGGCCTGAACAGTATTACTATTAAATATATTTGATCAATTATCTACATTCACTTACAATATTTTAGGTGCATTTTTGGAATTCGAATTTAATTATTGTGTGAGGTCATTCTTTATTGATTTTTATTTTATTCTTTTTTTTTTCATTTTTTATCTTATTTTATTCGTGGCATTTTGGTGGCGCATGATGGGTGTTAAATAGAGATTTGGCAGGAAACTGGCAATCCTGCAGGAAACCCGCTTGAGGACGCTGCTCGACCGAGGCTGCAGAGACCCGGCAGCGATGGAGCCGCAACCGTGCCCGGTAACTCGTCCTCCGGTAACTCGTCCTCCGGTAACTCGTCCTCCGGTAACTCGTCCTCCGGGTTGTTTTTTATTGATTTCACCGCAGATTGTTTTGATGAATTGGTTGGAAAATGAACCTGCAGCTCCGCCTCGTCTGCTTTGGTTAGAAAATCAAAGAAAACAGCACAAAAAAAAAAAAAACACGGAGAAAAGTTCCTCTCGCCGCGGTCGATTTGCAAAAAGGAGACTTCAATAAACTTCATTCACCGAGTGCAAAGTGTGTTTATACGCTTTGTCTTCTCATTTGGGAAGCAATCGTATTTTTGTTCCACGCTCTTCCGGCCCTTCGGTATATCATATTCTATTTTATGATGGTCATTATTAAATGGTCAATATTTGTGCACATTCACATTTGTACTTATATTGTACACTTCAAGCCATGAACACACGGTTGGAGCGACACAGTTTTCATCCATGAATGTCCGAGTTGACTGGAATGCACACAAGTGAGGCCTCCATCTGCAAATGTACAATTTTAAAATTACAAATATGCACAAATACTGGTCATTCTGATGACTGAAATTGAATGTGTAACAAACAACGAGGACACGGCATTTATTTTGTCGAATATAACTGAGCACAAACACTGATGATTTGATCTTGTAAATCAACAGCAGCTTCTATTCTCTGCAGCAGCTTAAAGCTCTATCAGCAGGAGTGATGGCATTTGCTGAGTATTTTCTTCCTCCGTCCCATTGAAGTAAAATCCACCTCTCGATCAGCAGCAGGAATGGAAAGGAGCATTGCTACCCACGTGGTTCCTCACCGTTGACTCTGGACTTCTTCAAAATGTGCTCCTTTTTGTTGGTAGACTACTGCAGATGTGTTGCAGAAGCTAGCGGTGCTGAGCTCAGACAGCCAACTTGGATATTTCTTCTGCATTCTGAGCGGACCGTCTTCGACTAATGTTCATTTAATTGCTTTGAAACACGTTGTCGTGGTGTCTTTAACCCTGAGGAGTTGACCTGAGTGTCCTCTCCAGCAGCAGGCTTTGGAAATGTGGCTGAAGAACACCGGCACAGAGCTGGTTCAAGTGAATGGCCAGAGGAAGTATGGAGGACCGCCCAGAGGTACGATAGCTCAGCTACACAGCCTACCAAGTATTTTCACAATTTTAGCAATTTTCGACCTATCGAGTGCGTCGGAATATAACCTGCACCGGCTGAATTTGGCTCCGGTTGAAATAAAATCGAAAAATCAGTCGCCTGCCAGGAAAAGTAAACCACACGTGTGTGTTCTGCAATGTGTATGTGTCAGTTGATTGGTCCAATGTGACCAGGCTGAACGCTTCGGCAGCACGGAGCTCTTTGGCCTGTAAAAAATCCATCCAGTCTGGAAATCTTCTTCTTGTGGCAACTGGTCTTGATTTTCCTTCCCGTGAAGATGTTTCATCTCTCATCCGAGAGGTGAACACTCTACGATGTTCACTAGAACGAGTACATACTATCACTTTGCAGAAATGTTGTTGACAACAAAAACAACAATTCAAACAGCCCTGAATTAAAACCTCCCCTTAACAGGACAAAGTATTTTTCAAAATCTCCATCATGGTTTGGTCCAAAGGGCGGCGCGGTGGCGCAGCGGGTCATGCTTCGGCCTGGATCCCCACAGGGAGCCCATCTTTGTGGAGTTCTCATGTTCTTCTTCTTTTCCAGTTTCCTCCCGCTACCCACAAACATGTGGCAGGTTACTTGGAGACCCAAAGTGGTCCAGATGTGTCAACGAGAGAGTGAATGTTTCTTTGGATGAATGAATGAAAGAATTCTCCGAAAGAAAAGGGAGCCGCATTGTGCTTTTGTCGAGCTAGAAAAAGCAATGCTAGTGTCCCAAGAGAGGAGCCATAGTACTGTTTGAAGGAGTCTGGAGTAGAAGTATGGTGCAGGACGTGGACAAGAGGTGAGGTGTGATGTAAGTGTGACAGAGGAGTTCAGGGGAGAGTTGGGACGACATCAATTATCAGCTCTTTGTCCCTTCTTGTTGGAGTGCTGAGGTTCGGGATGAATCTGCAAAGTCCATGATGTTTGCATCGTGATCCATAGTGGGAGCGGGTAGAGGAACATCTCCATGAAGGAATGAAGGTTAGCAGCAGGACAGAATACATGTGGAGACGAGTCAAAGGGTGAGGCTACGGTGAGTGGAGATAAAGAAGGTGGAGGATTTTAAGAAGTTAGGATCAACAGTCCAGAGCGATGTGGACTGAGTGCGGAGAAGAAGCGAAGGAACATGTCCGAGCAGGTTGGAAGTACCACAGGAATGTCTGAACGAAAGCATACGTGTACAAGACAGTGGGATGCCGTGTGGTGCAGAGATGGTGGGATCGGGAGAAGACGGGAAGCGGAGATTCCCATCGGGAACGATGAGGACGGATGCATTCCCTCGCGCAATATCATGTAGACCACCGACCCCACGCCTGCCAGTGTTCTACCCTGTAGAAACCAGCAGAAACAGATCCCTGCAGGTTTAACAGGAGTGTATGTACGGAGTGTATGTAGCCCTGCCGCAGCCAGGAGTTCCCAGACATGACTGTGTTTCACTGACGCCAAGATGTTCAAGGATGTGTTCTGGGGCTGGTTTAGATGCTGCCGCAGCAGCACCATAGCCGGGCTCCTCTGTGCTTTTCTACTATTATTTTACGCCCGTACTAATTTCCCCTTGTCTCCTCTGTGTTCGAACACATCTTACATTGTGTGGGTCTGCGGACAGCAGAGTAAGAATTTCATTGTACAGGGGAATGTTTTTCCAAACTGCAAGACAACGACACACACTTTGAATCCTTGAAATGCGTCCATGCTTTATTAACGGGTGGACAGTGAAAAGTACGTACGCACTGCCAGAACCACCCGCAATTCACAATAAAAACAATACCTCGTCGGCCGCTTGCTGTGAAGAGAAAGTCTGCAGGTGATGCAGTTCGTGAAGTGTCTATTTCTGTCTTTGTCTTTGTGCCTCCAATAACACCATCTGTCACCTGGTACTTTCAAAGCACACGTTGAAGACCTAAATGAATTGATTTAGAAGATGTTGTTGTATGAAATTACGCATCTTTTATGTATGATGATGGTTTCAACAGCACAGCACTGACAGTACAGTCTCAACGGAAATGAACTGCTGCAGCTGTCAAGGATACAACATGAATACGTCATTTGTGGCCTGACTTGAGGAGAATGCAGCACTCTGTGCCGCCATTAAACACAGCGTGGCATGTGGACAGAGAGTTCTCCTCCCTGGTCATACCGACGCCATGTTGTCTGCTTGCGCTCTGTTCCTTTCACTGGTTGGTCTGAAAGTACCTGGCAACACTGCCCGTGAAATTGCCGGTGGCATTGCTCCATATCTGCAGGCTCTGGGATTTTTCTGTCCGGTGTCCCAGTCAGATTCAGGTGCTGTCCCGGTGCTACCCATCCCATTGTTCCCTTCTCTATTGGCAGGATGGACCGGCCCCGCCCCTGGACGGAAATGCGAGGTCTTCATCCGTGAGATTCCACGGCAGACGTACGAAGACGTGCTGATCCCCCTCTTCGGGTCCGCGGGGCCGCTCTGGGAGTTCCGGCTCATGATGAACTTCAGCGGGCAGAACCGGGGCTTTGCCTTTGCGAAGTACGCCTCGCCGGATGTGGCGACCAGTGCTGTCCAACTTTTCGATGGTCACAGTCTGGAGCCGGGTTCTGCACTCACTGTCCGCCATAGCTTGGAAAAGAAACATCTTTGGATCGCAAACCTGCCAGTCACCACGGAGCAAGATCATCTGCTTCAGGTGCAGTGCAGCCTCATGGAACCGTTGCGTGTTTTCAGGCTAGTATTGACAGTGATGAATTTCATCGAAGGCAAACTTCCCACCGGCTTTCTTTAAATCAAAGAAAGAGCCTGTTTTCTGCAAATGTGTCTCTGCCTGTATTTCCATGTCTGCGTCTCGACTTTTGGGGGCCCTGAATGACTGAATTGTGAAGGTATTTGTTCTCCCTTCCCGAAGTCTAATCTGCCCACGATCGATCAGAACTGAAGAAGCCTCTCGATTTCTTTTTCTTGAAGACGTTCCACCTCTCATTCAAGTGCAGTTTCCGAGACCAGGCTTGACGGCCTCCCTTTGATACCTGGCAACTTAAAGGCCTTTTTCTTGTGGTGCTCAAAGCACCAAAAATATACAGCAATGGTTGTTTTCAGAAACCCACCGTCACCGGACGTAGATAAGAAACATGACACAACAGGTGTCACAGTTCAATGCAAGACTCCCGTTCTGTATTTCTGGAAATGCACGGATTCATTCCCGAGTGTTCACTGACCAACACCCGTCAACAAATCAACTCCGCGACAGAATTATTCATAAACCAAGGCAACATGGAATCTTCCATGTCGATTGACTCAGATGAGTTCCCGCCGCACAAACAGCAGGATAACTCCAGAGTTCAGCACGAGAAATGAAATGAAATCCAGATACAGGATCCACTGGGGGAGTTCGACCGGTTTTCCCTGACGGACAGTCAGAGCAGCGTTTCAGAACTCGCATCTCACATCTCACATCTAGAAAAGAAAGAAAAGTAGAATTGTCGAAGAATTTCAATCAGCAGATCAATGTTCGAGCCATCACGCCCTGAGTGTGTCTTCTTGATTTTTGCTCCCAGGTTCTCTGTGCACTGACAGAGGGTGTGAAGAATGTCAGACTGGTTCGTGAAGGCAACAAGGTGTCAGCCTTGGTGACCTTCTCCCACCATTATGCTGCTTCCCTGTCCCGGATGTTGCTCGTGGAAGGTAGGCGCGGCCCATGAGTCCAGGCTAGCTCTGCTCTTACAACCCCTTTTTGTTTAACGTTTGTATTCTTCTCAACGGTGGTTTCAGATTTAAGCATGTTTAGCACCAGAGGTTTGTGGGAGAACTCTCTTTGTTTGCATCTGAGAAGAAAGCAGCAGTGATGTTCCTTCAAAACGCAGAGGGGTCCGAGGGTGTGTTCTGAGTACAGGGGGGCGGCTCCTCGGCCGCCTGGAAAGGTCTTATCAGGGGTGCTGGAGGTTCCTCCATGACAGGTGTGATCACCTGCAGCAGGTCAGATTTGTTTCAGGAGAGGGTTGGACCCGGAGCCGCCCTTTGTCACAGGCTCCGTTCGTAACATTTACGGACAGAACTTTAAGGCGCGGCCAGGGTGTCGAGGGCATCCAGTGTGGGGACCTCAGGATTGCTCTCTGCTATTTGCAGACCGCGTGGTCCTGTTGGCTTCAACAGACCATGATCTCCAGCTCTCACTGGACGGAGAAAACATATTTCCAAATAAAATGATTGACATTCAAAATTAGATACATTTGGTTGCAAATACAATAAAGTATATACAAAATAAGGATGAAGCATGTTTTCTGCAAGTTTCAACCAAAAACTCCAGAAAAGCCCAAACATTCAAGTCACCATCCCTGAAAAAGCACTGAACAGTTTCTCTTGCAGATGAAGCCAGCAAGTCCTCAGTCCCAGGCAGTGGCAGCTCAATCTGCTGCAAGGCCTCTCCTGCTGGCCGATTCCTTATCCCTGACCTCATGATCTGCCTCCTAAGTGCTTAACCTCCACCTTTGTTTCATCCCCAGCGTTCAAGAAGGACTTTGGATTGAACATCTCCGTCCACTGGTGGGGAGACATCAGGAGGGCGAGGCGGACGAACCTTCCGCCTCCCCGCGAACCTTCCCGCCCTCCATTCCAGCTCCCTTTCCACAGCCCTCAACTCCACCTCCGAGCCTGGTCACCAGTCCAGCAACTCTGCTGCAGTTGTGCAGGGCAAAGGGAGGTGCTGATGAGCAGCCAGGCTCCTCCCAGGGTCATCTGGCTTCCTCAACAGTCCCAGAAGCTCCAGTGCTGCTGCTGTGGAAGGTATGTGGAAATGAGTGGGCAAATCCTGCCGTTCCGTGGTGACACCTTCAGCCGCGGTGACAAAGACGGATCCTTCTGCTTGAACCATCTTCACAATAGCTGTGGTCTCCATAGCAAAGGTTAGTGTGTAGCCAAACCCACTGTTCTCCATACACAGGGGCTGGATCTTCAGGTGGTAGCCCAGCAGGTGTTCCAGATGTTCCTCTCAGTTCCTCTGTTAGGTTTTTATTTTTCAATATGTTGAAAAACTCTTACAGTAGTTTGATTCATGCATGTTTTATTATGGATAGTGAACATGTTTTTTCTGTGTTTTGCAGTTTGACTGGTTCATTGTATTAAACCTTTTCTTAAAAGTGAGTTTTCTGTGTTCCTAAAAATAGGGAGGATGAATGGGTTTTTACCAAAGGATTGTGTCACACAGTTGCAACAAACAGACTCCAGCTGCAAGTGAGTGGATGTGGATGTGGATGATGAGGTCGCCCTGATTGAACCAGCAGACATTGGAGCAGCTCATTTGTCAGCACCCTGGTTCAAACATATGATTTCCAGGGATGCTTCTCTTGTTCCAAGGACTCGCTGCTGCGGTTCGGAGTGTTCTGCTCTCATTTAAAAGGCCTCTTGTAGGATATCTTTAAAATCTGACAGAGCAAAGGAAATCCTCAGCTTTTCCTGGGTCAACTTCAGTCTGCTCTGTCAGTCCAGCACCTTTCCACCCCGGGGCTCTGCTGGAGGACGGGCTGCTGTCCTCGCTCGAACAAGCCACATCCGAGTGCTGTTGGGCCAGAATCAGGTTTCGTTGTAACAATGAAGCCTCGACCCCCGAAAGACTCGCAGCTCAAGTCCCCCAGGTTGTCCTTGAAGACCTTCTCCCTGAAGGGCACTTCTCCACAGCCGTTTGGGGAAAGTCACTGATGCTCAGGTGGAGGATCTCCAGCAGAGTGAAGAGCAGACGTGACTGCATCCATCGTAAGACGGAGCTGTGGGCGCAGGAAGAGCGAGTGCACATGTATGACGTTGATCTCCCGCCCACAGAGGATGCACTGCACAAGAGGGAGGGACTCCTCACAGGTGGCGCCGGACCACGGCTGGAAGATCTAAAACTTCATAAGGCCAACCCTCTCGATGTGGAACCGCCCATCTTGCTTTTTTCTGTTTTTGCTCACCTTCTCCACCACCTCCTCCTCTGGCTCAGTCACCTGCAGGATCACCTGCTCTTCCTCGTCCTCTGCTTGCTCATCATCTCTCTTTGCACTGCAGCTGATGATCGGCAGGTGTTTCCTGCCTCAGTGCCTGTCATCACCGTCCACCACGAGGGCAATCTTGTGAATTGCAAAGCCAAGATGCATCATGGTGGACATGGTGACCATAATCTTGAGGAAAATCACCATTCAGGGTGAGGAGGTGCAGGTGATGGAGGACTACAAGTGACTTGGAGTTCACCTTGACAGTAAACTGGACTGAAAGTGCAACGCTGAGGCTGTATTCAGAAAAGGACAAAGCAGCCTCTACATGTTTGAGGAGGGCTTTGCTGCAGCGGCTGCATCAGAGCCAGGGACAGCTGCACCCACCAGAGCAGAAGGTGGAGAGGACAATACATCCACATCTCAACCTACTTCAAAAGCGGCAATGCTTTTTCATCTACGGGCTCGTCAAACCGTGAGGAGGAGAGCTGCAGGGAATCGTCTCTCCCCTCTGCAATATCTCTGTTCAATCCCCCTCGACAGAGACGGGGAACCGACCTTCTCTTGAGCCACATTGGATTCATGCTGCACCGTCTCTGATGCACATCTTCTCTGTCCCCTTTTTTAAAGGAAGTTTCAAAGCAGGATTCTTGCACATGTGCTTGTATACATGTTTATTTCTTCACTTTCCATTTTTTCACCCATCCATCCATCCATGCATGATCCATCCATCCATCCATCCATCCATCACATCCATCCATCCATCCATCCATCCATACATGCATGATCCATCCATCCATCCATCCATCCATCCATCATCCATCCATCCATCCATCTATCCATCCATCCATACATCCATCATCCATCCATCCATCCATCCATCCATCTATCCATCCATCCATCCATGAACCAACCATCATCCAACCACCCATCCCATCACGC
>CAAKHD010008531.1:68596-79447 GCA_901007705.1 Fistularia tabacaria | reverse complement strand
CCCCCCCCCCCCCCCCGCCGCCCCGGCACCCCGACCCTGTGTTAAATAGCTCGCCTGAAAGCTGCGACGGAGTGATGACCTTGAAATCCGGCGCAAAACACGAGGTACACAGAACCGCGCGGCAGATAAAGAAGCAGAGCCACGGGCCCATGTGAGTTTTAATGAAATCCTCACATAAGATATGTGTGTGTGTAAATGTGTGTGAGCACACCTGATGTGTATTCAAGGATTTAGATGATTAGTAAGAGTAGAATGTGATTAATCCCAGTCTGGGAAATGTCTTTGTCAGACGGGCATCACAAGCGAGGGAAGACACAGAACCCGCAGATGCAAAGAACAAAAAGAAGGCTCTGTGTGTGTGTGTGTGTGTGGGTGTGTGTGTGTGTGTGTGTATGTCAGTGTGTGTACACAGCGCTGAATGTTGTTTTGCGGTTGGCAAAAAATGTGTGTTTGAAGACGAATAAATCCCCCTTTCAGCGCTGTGGAACGAACGCCCTGTGTTCCTGCGTTGTCAGACTCGATGACAAATTCACAGCCTGGCGTTCCGTCGCCGCTGCCATGATGATGATGATGATGATGATGATGATGATGATGATGATGATGATGTTCAACAAGTTGTCTTCATTGTCCTCTCAGTTTGGGTGTCAGAAATCTTTTGGTCAACTCGAGCGCATAAAGCAAAGCAAACGCTCGCTGTCATGAAACACCGTTTCTCAAAGCTCCGCGCTCCTGGTGTTTATAAATGCGTTACGAGCTGTCTCTTCGGCTCTTCTCGTCGTGCTCTCTGTGACGGACGGGGAACAGGGGACTCGTTGGTTTTACGCATTTAAAACACAGATGATGCTTCCTGGTCCACAAATTGGTGGAGTATTTTTAACATGTGACGGTAAACCTTCAACGTCTTCTGATGAGGGTACATGATATATTTCAAGGTTGTAGTAATTTCATGATTATACTTCAGCACGGATGTAATAACTTGCTTTCATGATTCATTTTTAACACGCTTGCTCCGGAACAGATTGCGTTAAAGAGTTCTACGGGGAAAAGAGAACGTGAAGTTGTCAGAAGACAGAAGATCGTGTTTACTGCTTGTTTTTTTTTCCTGATTCAAGATACTCACAACAGAATGAAGGGCGAATTAAACGGACAAAGAAAAGAGGAGGAAAAGCAGCAAGATCAAATTTAGTCAGAGTGGTCTTATTTTACTGATGAGACAAGATGCCTTTACGTACTCATTATCTATGGCGCGTATCCTGCACTCAGGGCCACGTTCGCTCTCAGGCTCTCATTCGCACGTCACAAATCACCCTCCTGCATGACTGTGGGAGGAACCCGGAGGAATCCCACACAGACACGGGAAGAAAACCTTGAGACCCCACACAGAAAGGCCCCCCTGTGGGAATCCAACAAGCAACCTTCTCGGTGTGAGGCCGAGGGGCCGACCACTGCGCCGCCCTGCCGCCGTGCCGTCCCACGCGTTCGTATAAAGCTCTTTGCAGGAAACCTGCTGAACAACTGTTTGAATCTAACTTAAGAAATAAAATCCGATTTGTTGAAGATAATTTAAGGTATATATATATATATATATATATTATATATATAATATATATATATATATATATAAATAGATAGATAGATAGATAGATCGATAGATAGATAGATATAGATATATAGATATATATATAAAACATCCCATATATAATATGTAATTTTCCCATACATATATGTATATATATGTATATATGTATTATATAGGTATGTATGTATGTATGTATATATGTATATATATGTGTGTGTATGTATATATATATATATATATATATTCTTAAATAATCATCAACAAATCGGATTTTATCGTTTCCCTTAAATTCAATAATTCAAATTCATATGTATATATATATTTATACATAAATAGATAGAATATATTTAGGACATTATATAATATTAAATAATGAAATATATTATTATATATATATGTAATTTTCCCACATGTATAACATTTCCCCATGTATAAAATATAATAAAATATGTATTTATATACACCTCAATTCCACAGAGGCTTGGGAGATTTACTGTGTTTTTCCATAACAGCTGGTTTGTATCACAGACGAAGGCCAATTAATAGACAAGACATGTGATCATAACAAAAATAGGCAAAGACAGGAAGCAACGCTGAATTTACAACACAGGAAACGATCAAAGTACGACACAGACAGGAACTGACAGAAGGCCGGGGGGGGAGAAATGGGAAACTGTGCACGACAAGGAGTGTCGTGGATTGACATAGAATATTATGTTACATACGTTAAAGAAGTGAAAGTTTAAACAGGGAAATTTGACATGAAGAAGACGGAGGGAAAGCTCAAACGCCAAGTGCAATCAGTTCAAACCTCCTGCTTCAGTGACCATGAGGTTATACAATTACTGCAGCCTATGAACCACCAGGATATAAATCGCTGTTTTACGGATAAAACGTATAGCTCAATAACTCCACTAAATGCCCCACCACTTCACTCAGCCCACTGATGTCAGTCAAAATCTCATCATAAGAAATTCAGGGTGGGCTGGCAAGAACAGGGTCACGAGTGAAGCACGTAGTTAAGAAATGTTTAGTTTAGTTGAACTGCCTCGTGAGCCCCTGTGTAAAATTATCATCCCCTTAAACCGGTGCAGTATTAAGGTGGCAGCGGCAGCACAGAAGTTGAACTCCACATGTTGGTATTGTTAACGAAACAATAGCACCAAAAGTAAAACTACCCATGTTGTGAGAAATCTGGCTTACTGCGGCCCCTCTGCAAGGCGGCGTACGGGGAAAAAAAAAAGATGCGTTCAATAAATAATGTGACTCACGCTGCAGAATACCTACAAGTAATAAATAATAAATAAATAAGGATAGCATGGTGGCGCAGTGGTTAGCGCTTCCACCTCACAGCAAGAGGGTCCCTGGTTGGATCCCCACAGGGGGCCTCTCTGTGTGGCGGCTCCAGGTTCCCCCAATGTCTGCGTGGGGTTCCTCCGTTCCCCGCCCTGCAGAGCTACCCTGGGGTCCGTCCGTCCTCTCAGCATCCATCGGTCCATGGGCCTCCTGGAAAGGGATTCATCTTCAAACAGTGAAATCTAATTTTGCCGCGGCTCGGTTCGCTCTGTCTTCACTTATCCCATCAAACGTAAACATGAATTTGTCAATTCAAAGATGCAGGAGATAGAGTTGAAAGACGGAAAAAGGCCGAGCAGAAAACCTGATTGTTGTTCTGATTCCATTCTGATTGCTTCCTTAATGATAAGCAGAGCCCTAGAAGCTTCCAAAGGTTTCTCTGGAACGTTTCATACGACCAACGCGGTTTCAAGTTCTTTGGGCCGACGGACAAAATCTACAGGTTCGCTCAGTTGAAATTTGTTATTCTTGACACGATGCAAACCACTGGCCAGAGGGACCTGAAAACTACTTTTTAGGACTATATATATATATATATATATATGTTTGTGTGTGTATATATATGTATATATCAATGTGTGTGTGTATACATATGTATATATATGTATATATATATACACACACATATATATGTATGTATGTATATAAATATAAATATATATACATATATATACACACATATGTGAATATATATATGTATATATATATATGTATATAAAGATTGATATTAATCACAAACTTACTGATGTAATTACTGGCCATGCTGTCGTTTATACACCCTTTGCTCCCACTGGCACTAGCTTGTCACAAATTGACAAATAACTGGTTTGCTGGAAGTTCAAATGCATTCAAATTCACGTCTACTTTGTTAGAATAACTAGATATTGTATCAATTATGAAATAATTAACAGCAAAGGAAACATTTGTAAGGTTTCACAAGGGGATGGCAGCAGTTTGACGATGCTAGCTAGCTCATTCCCCTTTGCCACATGCACACTCTTTAATAACCTCAAGGCTATTTTTACCAAAGTGCAAACCCAATGTGAGGCAAATCTCAGTCTCTGGCGCCCGTGACTCCTGCGTCTCCTGATTCCTGCCAGTTAATTTTCGGCTTGGTTTGAGTGCTAGCAGAATTCCGGCTCTTACAAAAGCACATCTCGTTATTGTACGGCGAAAGATGATTTTCTTCCCCCCCACCAAAAAAAAAAATTGCACTCAGCTTCGCCGGAACAAAAGAGCGGTTTGCTGGTTAGCCCGATCCGAACGGAATGTAAAAAAAAAAAACGCGCCGCATTTCCTGGTCACGGAAGTGAGTGGACTTACTTTGTATCTACATCAGCTCTTCTCAGGCTCTGGCACGACTCTGTGACCCTCTTTGTTATTGCCTGACACCTGACTCCTGTTAGTTGGTGTCAGTCCATCAGTCCAGCTGGTACCGGAGGACAGATTACCATAATCAAGGTCGGTCAGGGTGCTTCGACCTGAGAGAGACGCGGCGGTGAAGGCGATGGCCCCGTACCCCCGCTGCCGCCTGGCCACCTGCAGATCGATTAAATGAAGGAATACCGCCGCACATTTGTTCCCATGTTATTATGAACCCCGAAGGCCGGACCAAAAGGGAGGTGAGCCACAGGTAATCAAAACCAGAGTGCACGGGAATTGATGAATGGGCTTTTAATCAGCGCAGAAATAGCCAGGTTAGGAAATTAAGCCGTGGTCTCTACAGCTCTGGCCCGATGTGCGGCGGGATCCTCCTGTAGCACACGTCCACACTCCATTAGAGAATGTTTGTCCTTCCAACATTGACCTCGTTCCCGGCCTTAATTAAATACTCCCCTAATGACTACCCTGTCTCTGCATAACTTTGCCGACTTGTCGGCGCGAGCAGGTGTGCACATATATAAGAGTGCAACCCCGTCCCCGACGCACACACTCGCAGAGTGCGATGTGTAACGTCGCACGTTATGTTTATTGACGGCGGGTTTCGCCGCGTTATCGCGTGTTGCATGCGTGTGCTCGTATTGATCTGCGATTTCTGCGCCCTTATTTTCATTAACCACGTGCGTGCCGCCGTTCATTAGAAGGCCGGCGTGCAAAACTGGACGTGCAATAATGAGATTTTTAACCCTCCGATGCTGTTTTCAAAAGTAAATGGCAAGACTCCGGGATGGGGAGGGGGGGGGGGGCTGTGAGAGCGAGGCGGCTAGCGTTTGAACGTGCACACAATCGCTCTCACATTAGCTCTGTGCTGTTACACTACTCCGGCAAATCAGCTCAGGATTAGCGCCCACATGTTTCATTTCTTTCTGTTTCTCACAGCAGTGTCTCCCCCCCCCTCCCTTTACACACACACACACCTCCCACCTCCACCCTCCCACCTCACTTTAATCCATCAACCTATAGACTAATCCTTTTGAACATTGAAAGTAAGGAGCCGGGGAGGCGGCAACGCGATCAATTACAGACTTTCACCCGCTATATCTCGGTCTGCGTCGTGCAAACATCAGTGAAACCACACAGTCACGTCTGCTCACTCCTCCCGCCGCCTCTTTTCAACCCATAGCGGTTACTTCCTTGCCCTTAAAAATAAAAATAAAACAAAGAAAAAAAAATCCCACCCTCCCAGTAGAATCCCCTCTGTGATTTTGATTAAAAAAACAAGTCACCAGATTCTATTTTCTGAACGGCAACATTGTGCCAATTACATTTATTCCAACCAAACACAAAACTCAGCGGAGGTGGCTGACAATATAATTTTGTGATCGTCGTCTGCTTTTATAATACGCCTGCCTTGCTCACCACCTCTGGTTTGCCCCTCAACCTTGAACATTCTCTCATTACCGTGTCTGATGAAGGCAAAGGTGCAGTCGGGGTCGGGTAGAGCGGAGGGTTGAGGGCTTTCCAGTTAATTCCTCTGCTTGTGTTTCCACAACCAGACTTTTTGCTTGCATTGTTTCTCTCTGGCCTACATAATGGCCAGTGTTCTGTTGAAAAAGATCCTGAGGGGCGCCTCTAATAACCCAGATAGATAGTGCTGCTACATTTCTATCTCCAGCCACTCTGTCTTTGCCTGCCAGGTGCCTTACACGTAGCACTTCACAGTTCTTCCTCTCCCATGTAAATACTATCTATCACCTGAAGCACATGTTGAAATGTTGAAGCGTCCGAATAGGGGACGGGGCCAAACTTTTGCTGGATTGCATATAAGGATCGGTCTTCATAGGCTCCGTCCGGCGGAATAACTGATGCGATTTTTCACGCCTGGGGTTCTGCTGTGTGCAGGTGAGGGAAGCACTTTTGAATAACTGCAACCTAACATGCATTAGTTGAAAGTGATCGAATAAGTAATGCATCGTAAATCCAAGTGTTCTTTCATTCATCCATTATCTCCAACGCTTATCCTGCAGGCAGGGTCATGGGTGGGGTGGGGGTGGGGGGGTCACCTTTTTATCCCAGGGTCACCTATTCACTGTCTTCTTTAAATGTCACAGAGTGAAATACAACCGTTCACTTGCTCATTGACACATCTGGAGTCTCCAATGAAAACCCCGGTGGCATCTAACCAGGGACCTTCTTGCGGTGAGCTACCAGTGCTAACCGCTGCGGCGGCTCAGTTGGAAAAGCGGGCATCCCTTCAATCGGAAGGTAGGCCGTCCGATCCCCAGCTCCTCCTGTCTGCATCTCCAAAGGTCATACGGTAAGATACCGAGCCCCCCGGTTTTTCCCTGATGGCCTGGATAGCGCCTAGCATGGCTGCTCGGCCATTGGTGCGTGTGTGTGTGTGTGTGTGTGTGTGTGTGTGTGTGACAGTGGCTGAATGCTATCTAGTGCAAATCGCTCGGTGTTAAAAGTGCGCCGTAAGTGGAGACCATTACATTATTACATCAAATACCAGCATTTTTCCAAGGATCTATCATTGCTGTAGAAGATCATTTCAATTTCAAATGTCCAAGTTAATGACAAACGCATTCTGACAGGCTTTTATGCTTTAATTTAAAGAAAAAATGTGATAGTGACCAGGATTGTGATTTTAATGTCATACAACCGCTTTTAGTAATCGCTATAAATTGATTGATTCCACCATTAAAAAATGACGTTATCCTAGATTATCTAAAGCATGGACACGATATCATTTTACACTGATGTACGGTTTATTTACAGATGTTGGAGTAACTTCACTCTATTTTTCACTTTATTAATACTTATCATTTTTTGTTCTTCTTTATTCTATTTCAACCTGTTTTTGTCAACTTTTTTATATTTTTCATGTCATATATTAATAGATATTGGGTCTGCTATAAGTTTTATGCAACCCCTTCTGCCCTCCAGTTGCCCTCCGGAGATAAATATAGGTTTTTCTGATTCTGATTCTGATCATTTGGAAAGTATCTACTAATTAAATAGTAGGGCTCTCAAAAAAATATAACATTTAATTACATCTTATGAGGTTGTCATGCTTAATAATTTGAATATGTGTCAACATTTGGCCGAAAATATCACGCTGACTGTAAAATACATCTTACAGTGTTTAAAAAAAGGAGGGAAAAAAAGAAAGAAAAGAAAAGCTTTGCGATGTCAATGGACGTTTTTGTGCAGGTGAAATGGAGCATGCATTGCATTATGCCCGCGTCAGTCTCCGCACCAATCGACCGCTCTCCCCTTTATTTTCACACCCAGGAAAACAGTCTATCAGATACGTGCGGCGTGGCGCTACCTAACTGTTTTGAGTTGGGTTAGAAAATAAGAAATAACTAAAGGAAAATGACCTTGGAAAAACTCCCCGCCGTCTAAAAACTGAATTCATCCTCGACTGTGGATTTCTGCATTGAAGGAATGCTTTTGGTCGTGACCATTCACAGGTTATATTCAAATCGATATAATGAACGTCCCGGTATAAAAGCTGCTTACCTACAACCCCACCCTCCCCAGCAGCCGCAGAGCAGCATCATCATTCATTCCCATTATTCATTTGAATCCAGCCGCTCCAATATTACCTCTCCCTTATCGCTGTTTATTTTATGCACAAGAGAAATATCCGAGTCTGCCAGGACTAAATGTTCGCCACCTATAGTGAGCGACTGTCTGTTGTTGGTTGCTAAGCAGTGTACAGAGAGGCTTTGGGTGTATTTATCTGAAAAACAGCTGCCCACTGCGGCATAACGCAACCATGACGGGTGACAGGGAATCCGAACAGTTGAAGTCACGAGCTGAAAACGCGTCTGGAATCACGACTGGGTTTTTAGATGGGGTTCCCGGGAGTCGCTGGAAATTCAACCGTAGGAGCGGCGAAGATGCGAAGATGACAGTTCCCGCGTGTTGTTGCGGTATTTTTAACGTATAATCGAAGGTAAATGACGACAAAAAAAAAAAAAAAAAAGGGTCGTTTTTCTTGTCGTTTTCCGTGTGGCGCGTTCACCTCGACAAAGTAGTGCAAGGTGCTTCATAGTAGCCTTATTAAATGAGCAGCAGTCCGCGGGGGGATTTCTCTGGTGTACAATTACGACAGAACCACAGGGGCCTCGGCCGCTTTGGCAGATGATAGAAGGTGACCCGATGAACCTGCAAATTGACATTAAACAGGGGGAAGTCCGCCTCGGCGCGCGACCCGATAGAATCAAAGGGGTTAATTAAGCACTTAACACACGAAATGGAACGTGGCGCTCCGTGCAATGGGATGTTGACCGGCCGCAGATGCAAACACACCCTCGCGAAGAGGAGAGAAATAGGAATGACGTTCGTAACCGTTTGTAATTGAAAAAGATAACGCCTCTTCGTCCAGGTGCTCCGGGCTCAATATATTTAGTAAATACACCTCAGGGCGGGGTTGAAGACAGCCGTTGCCGAACACATGAAGGTTTCTCCTCTGTTTCTTTGGTGTGAGCAATAGTTTAAAATGATGGAACTCTGGGGGCTTTGTCTGGCCTGGCATGACGGATGACTCTGCCATGAAAATAGGGCATTGTCCCCCAATATCATTTATTATGAGTGCTGGCCAGGTTTGATGGAGGACGCCGGGTAGTTGGGACTGTAGATCATTCATCCAGAAGAAGGAGATCTGCTCTTTTTGCCAACGCGAGCCAAGACCAGGCGTTCTGGTTCTGAATGCAACCCGAAGGAGCGCACTCATACCTGATTTGACATGCAATTAATTCACTCTATTTTCTAATGACATGTATCTCATATTTATCACCGCATTTATAAATTCTCTTCTCACTTCTATATTATTACCCCAGCTAATCAGAGTTTAATCAGAGTGCGACATGTGATGCCGACGACCCCGCGGTGTCTTTGCTAGATATCCCTGCAAAAATACGGTTACGTTTCAACTCGCACTTTTTTCCATTTTGCGCAGTCAATGCCGCATCGGGCCGTTCACTTTTCAATTTGCAAAGGTTTAAATTGCGGCGTCGCTGTCTCAGTTGCGCAACAGTTGTCGGCATTGCACAATAGTGTCTGCCATTGCAAAATAGCTGCTGCAATCACACCATTGTTGTTGCCGTTGCGCAACAGTTGTTTCAATGGCACAACGGCTGTGGCCATTGCACAGAAGTGACACCACTGCACAACAGCTGCTGCAATGGCAAAATAGTTGTTGCCAGTGCACGGCAGTGGCTTCCATTGCACCGTAGCTGTTGCCATTTCACAATGGTGGTCGAATTTGTCAAACAGCCACGAGCGCGCTAAGCTACCAATGTCTTTTCTATGTTCCTCACACCCTGTCATGCTAGCGACTTGATTCCTTGAACCCTTGAATAATACACTCCGCTATGTTTTATTTATTTGCTGATTCATGTGTTTTTATTTTTTTCCATTTTAAATTATTAATGTTTCCTCCTTCTGGCTATTAAAGCTGATTTTGGCATTCTTTTGGCACAGACTGAAAGGAGAAATGATGTGAGCTGGCTGTTTATATCCACCAATTCATATATACATATATATTCATATGTACAGCTCTCCTCTGGTTGTGCAGAGAGTCAAATATAATGCAGTTGTAAATTCCGGATGGTATTACAAATGTATCGATGCAAGCTTGTATCTGAAGGCGAGTGTCTGGTGACAAAACACGCAGAGCGAAGTCACCCAGACAAACTGCGGGTCATTGCGCGGAACCGGCGTGCCTCTGATTCTAATTACGCGCAAACCTGTGAGCCAGAGATTGCATTTATTGTCGGGTCCGCTGATCTGCCAGGGGGATGCGTTCGCTGACGGATTGAGTGAAATAGGGCAAGGTACTCTGTCTTGGATGTCTCTGGAGGGTACATTCGGCTAATGTATCCAGCTGTCTATCTCTTAACATATCTCAGCGGAAGAATGGGACTCTTTTAGAGAAATTGCAGCACCTATCATCAATCAGGTTTTTTTTTTCCCCGCTGCACAGCAGACGCTGGCCCCGTTTCGCAAATATTAAATAAAAACCGTTCGACTCGTTGTAATGCTTCTCATCCATATTGCCAAACACCTAAGAAACCCCAGCCGCGGTCGGGCTCTGCTGATACCGTATGCTGTCTTGAGGTTCACAGAGTGGGGAAAGAGTGTGTGTTATTATTTTTCTTTCCAGGTTCAGGCAGTATACCGTCTGCAGCTGCACACCTTAATATTTTATTAGGCTGCATGTTTAATGCACAAATCTTGAAATCTGAGTGTTTCTGTCAGTAAAACAATAACCCAGCCATTTCTGATTACGTGGAGCCACTCAGCCGCCTGCACCCAGCTTTTTCAGATGACCTGCTGAGGGAGCACAAATCCCCCCAAAAAAGCTCCGGTAACTTCACAAAACTTTTCTCAGCTTTTTTTTTTTTTTTTTTTTTTTTTTCTCTTCCCCCGCCAAATATCCCCTAATGGGGGTCGCTTTTGAAAAGTGGCCCTTTATTTCTTAAAAAAACAAACAAAAAACGCGGGGGAAAATAGCTTAAATA
>CAAKHD010008531.1:0-13559 GCA_901007705.1 Fistularia tabacaria | reverse complement strand
GGGTTTTGGGGGGGAAATTTTTTCGTTTAAAACCCATTTCCCCCCCCATTTTTTTTTTCTTTCTTCCTTCCCCCCCTCCCGCCCCCAAAGGGGGGGGGGGGGGGGGGCTTCGGGGGCCCGGCAGGATTCACCAGATGATCGCAGGAACACCCATGGAGGCGCACAACCGTTCACTCTGTCATTCACATGCAACATTGAGACACGCAACCTTCACCCTGTCATTCATATATCACACAGAAACATAACATAATAAGCACCGGCGTTCATTGACACTGCATATCTAGACATAACCATGCATTCTTTCGGTCGTGTGTCACGCGGACATACAGCTATTCACCCTCTCATTCATACTTCACATTAAACCATACAGCCGTTCACTCTCATTGACACGGCATATGAAGCAATAAAACCACTCACGTCATCTGGAGACATACAAGCATTCACCGGAGCAGCCTTCATCACCGCTCCGCCCCCTGCATTATTTATTTTTTCTCCCTAAGATTAGTCATGGGTTTTTCCACATCTTGAGCCAAAATAGCCTCCGTCAGAACAGCATGAATGACATCACGGACGAGGTGTCGTCACTTTTTGTCTTCAGCTTTGCTTGACTTGGAAACGTGACTTCGTGTTTCCTCCGTGACATCCCCTCCTCGCCAGTGAGGTTATTTGCTGGAAATGTCATCTGGGATGTTGAGTGACAAAATAATGACAGCCTTTTTTGAAGACAGAGCGATTTCCCTGAATTGAATGAGCAGGACTTGTGCGCGGCGAACAATATGTGCTCTTGGCTCCCGATCGGTCTCTGTCAATACCGCCGCGGCGGCTCTCCGAGAATGTTCTCGGCCAAATAGATTCGATGTCTCACAAACGGACGGCGAAAAAAACTAAATAAAGATCCAGGCGCATACGGCGTGTGCCTTTATTTTTTTTCGTCTGAACGCAGTCAGGAGGCCGGAATGTATCACATCGGGGCGGCATCCAAATCCCGAGCCCGGGTGCCCGAGAACTACATTTCAGCCGGAATACGCTCTAATTGCGGCATAAATCTCGGCGCGGGCCCCGCCGCTCATACCTACATGTTCAGAAATATTAGCTAATTAAAGTGTCAGTGAACCGGCCGGGGGTTGTGTGACAGAAAAATCCATTCGTTCCATTAACAAAGTAACCGTATCTATTTGCATGTCAAATGTCAAAGTAGATATTGAACTGTCATATGACAAATACAGGTCTCATTTATTCTTGTTATATAACACTTGAACCTGTGTAAAACAGATAGAGTGACTCACTGGCGATCAATCACTAAAGGTCATGGCTTTTTTTTTTTTTTTTTTCGAAATCGCTCTCGATCAGTTGTACGTGTTATATTTAGAACGGTGATCTTTCTTATCCTTCCCTTAATCTCTTTGAAAGGGGGTGAGATGCTGTGAGACGGGCGTGCCTCTGCATTTCTGGTGTTAATTGAATCATACGCTGCGTGTGAAATTGAATTATTAAGCGTCGCGTAAAAAATAAAAATAAATAAAACAAAGAGAAAGCGACATATCACACATTTCGCCAGCCGTGCACGGGCTTCCACACCTCATCCCTTGGAAGACCAGTCACATCTGCCTCCGTCCAACCTCCTCCACTGCATCGCCCAACTTCCATCCGTCCTCTCTGGTCCTCCCCAGGTGTCGGCATCCTTCTTACCCCGTTCCTTCTCCACCGTCCCTCCTCTGTTCATTTCCAAACCGTCTCAGTCTGGCTTTGGCTCCAGAACACCTGACGGCGTCTGAGGGTCTCCTTCCCTGATCCTCTCTGTCCTCCTCACCCCCTGCGGATCACCTCAACATCTTCATCTCTGCTGCCTCGACGTGGCTGCTCTCGCCTTCGCCTTGTTCACCTTTCCTTTCTGGCTCTTTTAGCACCTCGGACACCTTTCCTCCATCGATCCAACCTCCGCCTCTTCTCAACCCTCTCCGGACTGTTGATCCTAGTACATTAGAACTTAATCGATCGAATCGATTTTTCCCATTGAAATCAATGTAAATCTCACTGATTCGCCCCTCCCGAAATAACACACTGCTCTCTTTTGAAACTATTTTGAGTTTATTTGTGGCAAAAATACAAAAAAAGGAATTCAACATAACCTAAATTATTATCTTTCTGGTGTTTTGTTCTCTCACGTTTAGCTATAATTTTTTTCTCCTGATCGACCCTCTTCTTCTTCACACCATTTCTCACTGGCACTTTTAATTACTTTGGGAGCCGTAATGAGGGCTGACTTTGTGAGAAAAAAAAAAAAAAAAAAACACAATAAAAGCTTTGTAACAGCAGAACACAAGGATGAAAAATGTAAATAACGCGGAGTAGCACAACGCATGACTGCCGCTAAGCTACAATGCCCCAGCGCGGGAAGCCTGTGAGTTTGTTTGTTTGTGTGTCGGTGCATTGAGGCTTGTTCGCAGGTTGATTCAAAATCTGATCAAAAACTCTGTTCGTAGGCCGATCTGTTTGTAAGCCGAGGTTCAGCTGTACCCCAAAATCCCCCACCTTCTTCATCTCCACTCCCTGGAAACTGGCAATCCCATGTTGGGTCCCTCATTCACACTGGCAGCAACCGTGGTGGGGTGAACATTCAACATTTCCAGCCATGGACGGCGCCCTTTCATCCCACCCTATAGGGCTTGGTATTTTCATGAATCGCTAATACTTTGGATCTTCTGACGGCGTCGTCACTCGGTGGAAATCATCACATCTAGTCACGTGTCGAGGGGACGTCAGTTGATATCCTGGGATTCTAGAATGTGGAGAATTCTCACACCCGAATGCAATCGGACTTCATCAGCTGTTAATCTCTACGTCGTGGACAAAGTAGGAGTTATTTTCAAAATAAGACGCGGAGCCACGTTTGATGGTCTCTGAAGGCGGAACGGGAGGCGGAGCATTCGGTTACGGAGCTCCTCTCCTGCGGAGCCGTCTTGCAATCTCCATCCGGGGGGGCAGACGCCCTCTCTTTGTTTGAGAATAGACTTAAACCTTTCCTTTCGGAGAGACCTTATTGTTAACGCTAGGCTAGCCCCTATTCCTGCTGCAGAGGGGATCCGCCATGATGGACTTCTTTCCTTTCTCGAACTCTTCCTATCCTGTCCTGCACTTCTGTCATCGACGCATCATAGGAACCTCATCTCTTCTCCAGAGTCCACGGGCTCCATCTGCTGCGGTGTCTCACCAGGCGTCCATCTCCCGGTCTTTCTACCCCGAACCAGTCGAGGGAGAAGGCCGCCCGCGCTGACAAAATGGCGTCCTCAGTCAACGGTGTCGTGATTTGGCGGTGAATAAATAAAGTCACACTCGTCTCGACATTTCGGAAATGACCCCGACCTGATCTGGAACAGACCGGGCTCGTCTGGGTCTCAGTTCCAAGCGTTGACGAGCAGCATTTTGAAGTGAACCCATTCATTTATTTATTTATCTCCCCTCCCCCCCAAAGCTGATCTTTAGCTGGAAAAGGAGGAAAGAACACCAAGTAACATTTTCCCAGGGTTGATACGTGGCATTTTGAAACGGAGCTCGTGAAATGTTAAATGTGGCCGGTCTATATGTTCCCCCCCGCCCCTGTCAGATGCGGCAGCAGGCGATGAGTTTCGCACCAGCAGGACTGACACAAAAGCAGGGAGTCGTAAAACATTCAACATCATTCACAGTCCTGCCGCCCATTACACGCAGAGACAATGTGACATTCACAACAACGCCGAGAATGTCGGCGCGGGGCGACATTTTTCAGGAAGTCTTTACAATAATGAAGTGACACAGAAAGAGTCTTGTATTTTCCTCTGTGGGATATTTTGAGGTGGTTTCAGAAACGTAACCGTGTTTGCGCTTTGTCGCTGGAGTCCGAACTGATAAACTGTGTTTTTATGAGAGGAATTAAAAACTGCATTTCTTGTTCTTACACTTCGTTTGGACAATTTTATCGAACTTTTTTTTTTTTTAAATAATTGTACCAAACAATGTTCAAGATTCTGAACAAAACATTTTCCTGGATCAAATTCCGGCACTTCGAAACTGGCCGGAGAAAACGACTGCAGAATGGTGTCTCCTTCTGGTTCAGAAGCGTTTTGCACTGGATTCCATCCGCACTCACGCCGAGCTTCCAAGCAGGGACCATCAGGAGACACGTGGCAGTTCAGAGTCTTGCCCGAGGACGCTGGAGAGGAGCTGGGAATCGAACCGGCAACCTTCTAATTGTAGGAACGCCGGCTCTACGAGCTGTGCCACAGCCGCACTCCGTAAAATCCACGTCAAATTTATTCAACTTCTTCCACCAGTTCGTTGGTTCGTTCGTTCGTTCATTCATTCATTCTCTACCGCTCATGCTGCCTTTGGGGTCACGGTGATGCGGCGAACGCATCCCAGCTGCCATCGGACGAGAGGCTTGGTTCACCCCGGATCAATATAGAAATCCACATATAGAGACATACGACAATTCACAGGTCATTCACAGGTCGTGTGGAGCAGAGGTCCCCAACCACCGGGCTGAGGCCCATTTCTTATCGGGCCACAAAGAAAGACTAAAGTGACTTAAATTTACGTGTATTTTAATTTCATCAGACTTCCCGGTATGATATTTTGAAAAATTGGCACTTCCGCCTGCGTCTCCCCTCCTGCACTTGACTCAGTCATCGGGTTTTTTCAGTACATCGGTAAGTCAGTAAGCTAGCCCTCGCTAGAACGGCCAACAAACAAAACGTCACCAGAGCCAATGATGAGATAGAAGGGTCTCAGAGTGCCGGCAAAAAGAAAAGCTTCATTCATTAGTAAATACAGAGAGTCCTACTTAAACTGCAGCTTCATCTCAACAGCGTCATCAGCCCCTCTGCAAAATATGCGGTGACCGGCCAGCACGTGAATCCATAAAATCCTAAAAGCTACTTCGCTACGTAGAGACGGAGCGACGACCAACATCATACCTGTGAGGAAGGGTTTTCTGCAGGAACATCAACAAAAACAAGACTGCGGCGCTGAATCGACATAGGGAATACGCTGTAGCGTAGCCATCTACCATCACCATCAGGTGGGACCGTCTAGTTCCAGGGAAAAACGTTAGGGTTCGCCTCATGGCAGCGATCGATGTGGACTCAAAAGCGATAAGCCTTGGTCTCACTGGTTGCCGTGTCACTGTTTATTTAATCCCTTCGTATCCCCGCTTGTTCCCTACGCATCCGGAGACCAGAGCGCGAATCCCCATCGAGTTCAGTCCTCACGTAGCCTCATTTGTTCCTTACTTATCTGGAGACCGGAGACCGGGGTGCAAGATGCCGCCGTGCCTTTCAATCGGGCTGAAGACCGGGGGTCCGAACCCCCGTTAGGATCCAGACTCGGAAAACGAAGCGGTACTTTGAGGTGGAGGAGACGGATTCGCCCCTCCACACCGCATCGACCAACCGTTGGTCCTGTCACAGAACCGTCAGCGGCGTCGCTCAGGGGGTTAGAACGGTCGTCCTTGGAATCGAACATTCCTGGTTGGATTCCTGCGCCACTCAGGGTGTTGTTGAGCAAGACACCGAACCCCTAACCCCTCCACTGGCGCTGCTCACGGTTCATCCATGAAGGGTTGAACGTGGTCAAATTTCACTGATGATGAACTCGATGTATAACTGAATGTGACAATAAAATGTATTTCTTTCTTTCTCCCGGCCCAACTCTACATCACGGCAAACTATCTTAACCCATGCGAAGTAAAGTTCTTGACTTTGTCCTTGTTTTTGGTACGTTCTTGTGTCTGCTTGTGGGTCCGACAGCAAACGGTAACAGAAACGAGCCAAGTAGATATTTTTGTGCTAATAACTGAATAGTCATTAAAAGTACAGAATAAAAGGTGCAGTGGGGACATTTACGTTCCCCCTTTTCATTTTTTTTTAAAGAACACCCCAGTATTTGTCCTTAAAAGAAAGGTTGTTGAAAAGATCAGGGTTGATGTTCAGGCACTCGGCGTCGGGTTTGACGAATTACAAGTCAGTTAGTTCGTTTCACTGACGACATGCAAATTTATTTATGAACCGGAGGCCGGGAGGAAAATGAAATCACCGCATACTTCCAAACACTCACGCCATGTTTTAGATTAGACACATTCTATGAATAAATTGTTTGGGTTCCCCTTTCGAAACAACAGTTGAAACACTCCGGTTCGGAACAATGTATTTCAGCCATTAAGTCCTCGAGAGGGATCTGCGGCGGGGGAACCACCAAAGTGAGGTTTTGCGTCAAATTAACTTTCTTCTCCAAAGACAAGAGAGTTGTACTTTTAAGTCCAAAAAAGACTAAATCAACTTTGATTTCTGAAGTGTCTGCTTTTGATTTATAGTCATGGAGTAAAATGCGCCCCATTTCGTGTGATTTGGTGGTTATCCCATTTCTACATTTTCATCAAATCACTTTCTCGGGCCATATCTGTAAAATTGAGAAATCATCAGAGCTGAAGTAGTGGGATATTGGAGGTTCAGCTTCATCAGCAGTCTGTGCTGCTGAAATGAGAGACCTTCTGTTGGCTCCTTCAACCCCCCCCCACCACCACCACCCTCCTGCTCCTCCTCCTCCGGCCCCCCGGCTACCCCCTTCACTTTCTTCCTCTCTGTTACTTAGATTTGCCATCTCCCGCTCTCATCTGGCTTTTTTTTTTTTTTTTTTAACTCCTCGCAGAGCGGCGACACGACACGCTACGACAATTTTATCTCAACTCCTGCGAAATAATCACCGTGAAAGGATGGTCGTCGCCATGCGCGACACATCAACGTCCACGCGCCGGCCGACGGGTCCCCGAACACCCCGATCTATAATGGAAAACCCAGAACCCGGCGGACATTCAGCGATGTCAAACAAATACCTACTCCTTTAAGAATTGCAATTCTTTGGCTTGTAATTAATTTTCCTATCCCCCTATCAATAATGTTTAATTAAACTGATACACTATTGATCATCATACAGTCTCTCTGCATGGTAATTAATGGGGAAAATGCTGCGCCATGCAAATCTGCACCTCAATTTCATTCTCATTGGACTGCATCCTCATAAGTGGTTTTTGCAATGTAATATGCAATCCGCTGATGGCTTATTAAGATCTTTACAGTCATTTAATCTGAGACTGCGGTCAATTATATCTCTCTGGAGTAGCATTGCAGATAAATTTGATATAAACAAAACAGCGGGCCGTGAAGCTGTGGTCACGGTGGAAGCTGATACGCAAACGTACGCTCTCTCCCCCGGCAGGAATGCAGATCGCCGCTGCCGGCGCCCCCCCCCCCCACCCCCCCCCCCCCCCCCTCGGGGACCTCGTGGTTGTTTGTAAACAATAAATAATATTAATTTCATTCTGGACACCTTCCTCCGATCGATACCCATCGATTGGGCAAATCAGTTGTCTTTATAGAAACGCAAATTTCCCCGAGCATAGCGGAGCATCGATGTTCATCCGAGCGGGCGCCGCTGCTGCTAAGCGTTTAACCGTCGCTAAATCCGGTCCGGTGTGAATAATTCACCGGGACACGGGAGGAGGGATGGTTCCGTGTCGGTTCCGTGACGGATTGCGGCGGGAACGCGTCGCTCCGAGTCTCGGGATATTGTAACTCAAGCCAACGGCGGCGGTGGTGCGGGGTGGGGCGGGGAGGAAATTAATTACAACACCGCAAAATCGATGAACAACCGAACGTGTCAAGTCCTCGAAGCGACGCGATTGTTCATCACAGTCCGATCGAGGAAGCCGAGAGGCGCCGGTTCCCGAGGAGGCCGAGAAGCAGGAGGAGGTCACGGGTGACTTTTAAAGCCGAAGGTTAATCATCTCACTGCAATGGCTGGATTACGAATGATATTTATTTTTGTCCACCGTTGTCATTTGATTGTAGCTTTTCCTTTTCTGAGGGGAAAAACAAAAGGGGAGAGCGCATCGTTGGAGTGAAAGGGACGCTTTCAGGCTCGTGCTGACTAATAGGACACGGAGCAGATTAGAAGACTATGAGAGACCATTAAGAGCAACCTCACAAGTGTCCAAGGCTGAGTCATTCTCTGATTTGCACTGTGAAATCCGCACCCTTCCCATCCGGAGGCTAGTCTGGATGCAGATACGGGAGCGTGAGTGTGTGTCTGTGTGTGTTCCGTGCGTTTCCACGTGTCTCCGTGCCGTCACGCCCGGCGGTGACTTTGACCTTTGGCGGGGGAACGCCGAATGGAGGGGAGGCTTAATGAGTTTGTATAATAACAGCACTCTATCTGAGGAATCATCCATCTGCACGAGGCCCATAATTAGCCGCTAAGATAGTGGTCCGGTTCCCGGCTCTCCCGCTTGTTATTCTGCTGACTTGCGTGGCGGAGTCGAGAAACTGATAAACGAAGACGCACAAACACAAAAATGCTGTCGACCAGCAGGGGGGCTGCAGGAGCTGCAAAGCCCGGTGATCAAGTGAGAGGAACTTGTCCCAGAACGAGTACCAGCCCAGGCCTGAGTTTGCAGACAGGTGCTGCACCCTCACGGGAGCGCTAATGTGTTTGTGCGTGTGTGTGTGTGTGTGTGTGTGTGTGTGTGTGTGTGTGTTGTAGTGGAGATGCGTTCGAACGCGAACTCGATGACAGTGCGAATCAGCGTGTGTGGTGGATATCGGGCACCTGTGCCTTTAAGCCACAGCAGCAGTCTGATGTCGCGTTTTGTTTTTCATCATCATGTATGACTGATTGGCGGCAATTGCCAGCACCTGAGTTTCTTTAGAGGCACGGCACCGGAGGCTCCAAGGGAAGTGGCAGATTTGGGCGTTTGTCGCAATCCCCGGCGGTCTGTCCGTTTGTCCCTTGAGAGTACGAGCCCGTAGGGATCTGCACTTCAGGGACAAGTGGCAGTTTGCGTGGAGTCTCGCCTGAGTCACGGGCCGCGTGACCCTTCCTGGCTGTGAGCTTGACCGACGTCAGGGTTCGCGGCGAGACTGCCGGCGTGGTTTTCTTTTTCGGCTTGTCGTGCGTTCCGGCATCGTGCTGGGTTTTCGGCGCGTATTCTCCCTACTGCTGGCGGCGATTCTGTGCACTGCAGTTTGTGTCTGCTGACCCCCAACACGCGGGGCTGTTGGCTGCTGCTGGCGAGTTGTTTGTTCACCATTCGTTTTTGGAAAGATAGCATGTGCATGAGCTGGGGACACTAGCAGGGGGCCCCGACACCTGGTGGCGGGGTAGCTTCGTGCCTGACTAATCTCCATAGGAGTCGTACATCATCTGGGTGTGCTGTGCATTGTGTGTACGTGCGTGTGCACTCTCTTGAGGGCGGAGTTCGCTTCTTCCCGCGAGTCCTTTAACTGTCGGGTGTGGGCTGCATAGCGTTGCAAAGAATGTCAGAGGAAATGCAAGAGCTCAGGGATTTGGTTGCCTAGCTTAGATTGAACGTTTTAAAAGTACCAACTTGGCTGGATCCACTCATGGAGCCTCTAGTCGCTCCACCCCACCTGTTGCTCAGGTTGCAGAACAACTGATACTGATTCCAAGGCAGAAAAAAATGTCCCACATTTAGGGCTAGCACGGGTACACGTATAGAGGAGTGGGCTGAAGAGGCCACAGCTTGCATGCGGGCCCGCCATTTATCTGCAACTGACAATGCTTACTTCATGTTTGACCATCTGGAAGGCGAAGCGAGGGAGGCGGCCAAGGGTAGAGAGGGAGGACCCAGATGCATCTTTTAGATTTTGCAAGTTATATGGCTGCCCTCAATCCTACGTAGCCCCGCAGGAGGCTTTCTTCTCGCGCAAACAGCAGGAAGGGTGAGTCTTTGCTTGAATTTTCCATAGCTTTCATGACCCTCATGGACAGAGTGCAGGGTCGTGCACCTGAAGGCATTATTATTGCCATCGTCTTGCTTCGGGATCAGTCAGTGGAGTATGTGCGGTGGGGCGCTCTCCACAGATCCTTAAAACAGTTTAGCCGTCAGAAGCCCACGGCCACTTTGATTGAAGCCCATAAAGAGGCCATTAGGTGGGAGCAGGAGGGCTCAGTGGAGCCCCCAGGACCTTGTAGCTCTGCCCTCCCCAGTGTGAAGAGGCCTTTTGGGCTTGCCGGTACATCTTGTGTAGTGACTAGTGCCATCCATGGCAGCCCAACCCTAAAGTCTGAGTTAACAGAGTTAAAGGAGACGCTGAAGCAAAAACAACTGCAGATAGATCAGCTTACCCATAGCATGGCTGCTATGCAGGACTCAAAGAACCGCAATTGCTTTCCACGTGACCGACCTCATTTATTTGCGGCGCCAGCAACCGGGACATTATTCCTGTGATGGTGAGAGAGTTGGTGGTTATTCACTACCTGGGTCCAGGAACCACATCCCTGACAGTAGGGCACCCCGGGCCCCTCAACCGTCGGGAAACTAATACCCGTCGAATTGAGCCACGGTCTGGGAGGGGTTGTCTCAGGCTCCGGCACCATGTCGAGTTCTGCCGTTACGGTGGGGGGTTTGATGTCCAGTTGTCCACATTTAGTTGTTCTCATGGCTGAGATGCCAGTCCCTTGTCTTGTGGATTTGGGGTCCATGGTAACCACGATAACTGCAAGCTTCTTTTCTAAAAACTTTGAACAACGTGGCCCGGAGCGACTGCAATCCTGTCAGTGGCTGCGACGTTGTGCCACCAACGGCCTGGACATCCCATATATGGGTTATTTAGAGTTTAGGGTGTAGTTGTGTGGCAAAGTTCTGGAAAACTGTGCCATCTTGGTTGTTAAGGATCCTCCCGTTGGCGGGCACTCTCGAGTCATAGGTTTACTTGGCATGAATGTTATCCCAAAGTACTACTAGGAGTTGTTTGGGCAGTTTGATGCTGACTTGTTTAATTTGCCATCCGTTTCTACTGCCCCGGACGCAGCGTTTCAAGCACTCCAACAGTGCCACCGGGCGGTTATCCACCGGGTGGTAGCACTGTGAAGGACAGAGACCATGCCGAGTCTCGGGGGGTACTGTAAAGATGATTGCCGCCACCTGCTCAGAGCAATATTCTGGTCATGAGACCCTATTTGAGCCAACTATCATGGGGCTACCCGATGGGTTATTGTTGTCCCCGGCTCTGGTGCAAGTGTCCCGGGCCGATGTATATTCCAGTGGTTAACTTGGACACCAGAGACTCGGTTCTCTATCCACATACGCGATTGGGACAAATGAACCTGGCCTCCGTTGTTAGTCTGCCAAACAATATTGTTGAGGTTCGGTCCATCTGCTGGACCGTCGCCCGCAGGTATGACTATTGAAGACAGAATCCACGGCCTCGACCTGTCCTCAGCTCAGGATTCGGAGCAGGAGCAGGTGCAGTCACTGTTGTTGAAATATTCATCTGTATTTTTTGCCTCTGAGGGAGATTTGGGTTGCACTACCTTAATTTCTCATAAAATTCCCCTGTTGGATTCCTTCCCAGTGAAACAGCGCTATAGGCGCATTCCTCCTTCTTACTAGGAAGCAGTTAAGGCCCATATCAACCAGCTCCTCCAGACGCAAGTCATAAGGGAGGGCAGAAGTCCGTTCCCTTCCCCTATTGTTCTTGTAAAGAAATTGGACGGCAGCTTGCGAATGTGCCTTGACTACTGGCAGCTTAACGCCAAAACTTGAAAGGACGCCTTCCCTGTGTCGCGCCTCAAAGAGTCCTTGGACATGTTGTCTGGCGCCCGGTGGTTTTCCACTATGGACCTGGCCAGCGGTTATAATCAGGTGGCAGTCTCGGAGGCGGGCCGGGCCAAGACAGCATTCTGTACTCCGTTGGACTGTTCGAGGGGAATAGAATGGCTATTGGCTTACGCAACATCCCGAGCACCTTTCAGAGACTTATGCAACGTATGTTTGGGGATCAGCAATGTCAATCTGTGCCCCTGTATTTAGATGATATTGTAATTTCTCCATCTACCGTAGCTCAGTGTTTACAGAGGCTCCAAATGGTCCTGGCTTGGTTGCAGATGGGAGGGCCTGAAAGGCCAAACTTGAGAAATATGATTTCTCTAAAACAGATGTACACTACCTGACTAAAGTTGATGCGGTGGTGAATTGGCCATGTCCTGGCAACATTTCAGAGCTTCGTTCCTTCCGGGGTTTTGCATGTTACTACTGCTGGTTCGTGGAGGGGTTTCCCAAGCTGGCGCCCCATTGTATCAGTTAGTAGCAGAACCTGGTGGATGATTCTCTTGGAAAGCCTCTGGGAAGAGCCTGATGGGGTTGTGGCCAGCTGACCGTGAACGGCGCTTCGAAGGCCTGAAGGGTAAATTGGTCTAAGCACCGCTCCTCGCCTACGTTGGCTTTTGTCTTCCGTTCATCCTCGAAGTGGACGCCAGTTACAGCAGGTTAGGGGCCGTCCTGTCCCGGGAACAGGACGGGAAGGTGCGGCCGGTGGCCTAAGCAAGTAGAAGCCTTAGACATGAGTAATTACAGTGCCATGAAGTCAGAGCTAATGACTCTCAAGCGGACGATAACCGAGAAGTTTAGGGAAAACTTGCTGGGACAGCGATGTGTTGTTTACACCGACAACAACCCCCTGAGTCATCTCTCTACCGTCAAACTTGGCGCGGTGGAACATCGCTGGGCGGCGAAGCTAGCATATTTTGACTTTGAGCTTAAATATCGCTCTGGACGTTGAATTGTATTGCTGATGCCTTGTCCAGGCAGTATTAGGCAGGGGTGGGGGACATAGACAAGCTGGCCCCTGGTACTTCTAGCCCAAAACTGCTGCAGCGGATGCCTTTTAGTACAGAGGGTACATCCAGGCAACGCAGTTGGTCATCTCCTTCTTACCTCCCCGCGGCCCTTCATATTTGCTTGTCCTACAGGCAGCGGACCCTACTATTCAGGGAGCTATGGGGTTCTGGAGAGACCGGCAGCGGCCCATCCGTAAGGAATGGGAACAGCTTCCCCCTCAGGTCCTAATACTGTTGAGGCAGTGGGACCATTTAATAGAACAGAAGGGAGTCCTCTACCGCAAGGTGTGCAAGCCCAACGGGAGCAAGGAGGGGAGCGAGCTGGTCTTGCCTGCCTCATTGCGCTCTGAGGCTCTGACCCAGCTGCACCGACAACATGTGCATCAGGCCATTGGCCCAACCTTAGAGGTGGTAAGACAGAGGCGCTATTGTCCCGAGATGTCGGAAGAGGTGCCGAGGTGGTGCGCAGGATGCCCCGGTTGTCAGTTGGCCAAGGATTCACGCCTCCCCTGCGGCCACCAATTGGCTTTACAGGTTTGGCATACCTGCAGGTGTGGACCCTGATCAGGGGCGATGTTTTGAAGGCCAACTGATCCAGCAGCTCTGTAGCATGTACGGCATCCTCAAGTCTCGTACGACGTCCTACCACCCTGCTGGCAATGGTCAATGTGAACGGTTTAACCGTACCTTAAACAATCTGTAGAGGACCCTGCCAGCTTCTCGGAAAAGAGATTGGGCTACCTGTTTACCCCAGGTAGTATTTTGTTATCATACTACGCCCCACCAGACTGCTGAGGAATCCCCCCCCCCCCCGTCAGCTGATGCTTGGCCGGGACCCCCAATTACCTTAAAATTTCCTTTTGGGGGGGCCCCGGGCCCCTGTAGGGGGG
>CAAKHD010008530.1:19596-32675 GCA_901007705.1 Fistularia tabacaria | reverse complement strand
ATACAGATGTCCAACTGTAAACTGTGAGTACAAGTACTACTTCAAACGGAAAACTACCAGCACAAGTGCTACTTCAAAAAGAGGGCTACGAGCAAAACTACTCACCCAAACAAAAAACTATGACCAAAGTACTACCTCAAAGGGAGAACTACAAGTACAAGTACTACTTCAAACGGAAAACTACCAGCACAAGTGCTACTTCAAAAAGAGGGCTACGAGCAAAACTACTCACCCAAACAAAAAACTATGACCAAAGTACTACCTCAAAGGGAGAACTACAAGTACAAGTACTACTTCAAACGGAAAACTACAAGTCCAAGTACTTCTACAAAGGGTGAACTACAAACACCATTTCTACAAACACCATTTCAAACACTAAACTATGAGTACAAGTACTAGTTCAAAGGGCAAACTATAAGTACATAGTACAACTTCAAAAAGAGAACTACGAATACTACTTGTATTCTATTCAAACAGAAAACTATGAATACAATAACAACTTCAAAGGGAGAACTACGATTACAAATAATACTCAAGTGCTACTTCAAATGGAAAACTACGAGTGCAAGTAATACTTCAAGCGGAGAACTACAAGTATAAGTACTATCTCAAAGGGTGAACAACAAGTGCAAGTACTACTTCAAAAAGAGAACTATGAGTAGAAGTACTACTTCAAAAAGAGAACTACAAATACAAGTACTATTCAAACAGAAAACTATGAATACAAGTACCACTTCAAAGGGAGAACTATAATTACAAATGCTCCTCCATAGGTTGAGCCAGGAGTACTAGTGCTACTTCAAGCAGAAAACTATGAGTACAAGTACTACTTCAACGGGTGAACTGCAAGTACAAGTACTATTCCAAACAGAAAACTATGAACACAGGTACTACTTCAAAGGGAGAATTAAGAGTACAAATTCTACTCCAAACGGTGAACCAAGAGTACAAGTAATACTCCAAACAGAAAGCTATAAGTACAAGTACTACTTCAAATGGAGAACTGCGAGTGCAAGTAATACTTCAAGCGGAGAACTACAAGTATAAGTACTATCTCAAAGGGTGAACCACGAGTGCAAGTACTACTTCAAAAAGAGAATTACCATTACAAATACTCCTTCAAAAAGAGAACTATGAGTAGAAGTACTACTTCAAAAAGAGAACTACAAGTACAAGTACTACTTCAAAGGGAAAACCACAAAAGTGGACGAGGCTCCGTCACTTTGAAGTAAAAAAAAAAAAAGCCGACATCAAACAGGCAGAAAAAAAGTGCTGGTGTTTTTTCAACACTGGTTCAAATGATCTGATTAATCATTTGTTATTTCATTGCGTGACATCATTTCGGGGTGAAGCAACAAGCCAGAATTCACCTTCATCGTGTCCGTTAAGCAGTACAGTCATGTTGGCTGTGCGTGTGTGTGTGTGTGTGCGAGTGTGCGAGTGTGTGTGTGTGTGTGATGAAACATCCCTGCAAAGATTGAGCATTCCTTCGAAAAAAAAAAAGTGCTGAGTCATTTCCCCATCAGCACAACAAGTCGATGAAGACCTGATTCAGGGGTGACAGGGTTTGTCCTCACAGGCACAGATTCAAACAAACCAGAAAATAAATAACAAAAAAATAAAATAAAACACACTCTTTGTTTGGGTTTGTTGCTAAAACCATGCTAATGCGGGTGTCGCGGGATAGCATGCAAGCTAACATCCATGTTACACTCTTCCTGTAAGTCTGACGGCACGTTCAAATACTTCACGGAAAACAAGAAATCAACCTCGTCCCATCCAACCTGTAGGAATCAACGATAATATTCAGAGTAATCAATCATCAATAAAATACGGCTTGTTTTTGTTTTAGCGACTGCAACCCAAAAAAAGAAAAAAACGCTGTGGAGTTGAGCAGCCTGCAGGAGAGGCCTAAGATGAGATCGGATGAGATAATACTTTATTGATCCCCATAGGGGAAATTCGGGTGTTGCAGCAGCAACAATAAAAGAACAGTTAGGAAAGCTATCTACACACATATATAGATACACACATGCACATATGTCACCTTCCATGCCCACACACACGTATACATACATATATACATCCACATCCACATACTTACATATAATATAAATACACATATCCACTACATACACATGCATACTTACACATATGTTCCCCTCTTCCCCGGCAGAGGTCGTGACCTTTGCCACCGGGGTCATCGGGGGTCAAAACGGATCGTTTCCCATATTTTCCCCAGCAGGGGGCGCCCTCCCGTCAGACCGTCCGCAACGAAAAAAAACGCATATCCGCAAATCGCAGCTGCTCCGACTCGGGATTCATTCGTTCGGGATGAATCCCTACCGATGGTGAATGTTCCTCTTCTTCCTGAGCTTCACCTGAAGTGAAATTAATCATTCGAAAGCGTGCGGAAACACAGCTCGGCAAAACACCGCGACGGACCCGGATCAGGGAGGCTTGGACACGGCCGACGCGTCAGGACCCAGTCACGGTCTGGTCTCGTTGACGTCCCCCGGCATCGCCTGCCGCTGGAAGTCTGGATGACTAATCATCAAACATGTCATCTTCGCTCGGAGAGTGAATCCCTCCCCTGCAGCGCTCGCAAAGTAAACATTCCAAGTGTGGAAAAATAATTAGCCTTTTTCTTTTTTTCTTTTTTTTGGGCCGCAGCATACATGATGGGAAATATGACCATGATAAGATAAAACTAAAAAAGAAATCGATTGAAGCGAGTGCTGTTGAAATTTTGCAGTCATGCTCATCTACTGGCCCCTTAGAAAACGAATCGCTTTATTTCTGAGGTTTTTTAAGATACGAAGCACGATTCGAGCACATTTTATCCTTGAAATACGAAAAAAATTCACAAATGAATACGAAAGCGAGAAAATCAAAATTCGAAATTTGCACGGTTAAAGATTCAGGATTCAAAGCGTTTATTGTGGTACGTGTGGAACCGTGTTTCCCCGTTCAATGACAGGCTGCGGCGCATTCGGCCGGGATGCAACTGCTTTTCATGACAAGGCAAAAACGTCATTCGATCAATTCTTTCAGAAGAGTGTTATCTAGTGACAGTGATTCAGAGGAAAATCAAGAAGAACGAAAGGAGAAAAACTAGTGAAGAAAACTAAAATTCGAAAGTAACATTTAAGTTAATTTAGCTAAGTTAATTTGAATAAAATAATCATCATAGGTTTATTTTAATGTTAGCTTAATTTTAACGCAATAATCATCATACATTTATTGTAATGTTAAGTTAATTTTAATTTCATAATCATCACGGGTTCATTCCAATGTTAAGTTGATTTTAGTTTAATAATCATCATAGATTTATTGTAATGTTAAGATAATTTTAGTTTCATAATCATCATAGATTTATTGTAATGTCAAGTTAATTTTGATTTAATAATCATCACAGGTTCATTGCAATGTTAAGTTAATTTTAGTTTAATAATAATCATAGATTTATTGTAATGTTAAGTTAATTTTAATTTAATAATCATCACGGGTTCATTGCAATGTTAAGTTAATTTTAGTTTAATAATCATCATAGATTTATTGTAATGTTCAGTTAATTCTATTTTAATAATCATCGTGGATTTATTGTATTGGTAAGTTAATTTTGGTTTAATAATAACCATAGATTTATTGTAATGTTAAGTTAATTTTAGTTTAATAATCATCATAGATTTATTGTAATGTTAAGTTAATTCTAATTTAATAATCATCGTGGGTTTATTGTATTGTTAAGTTAATTTGGGTTTAATAATCATCATAGATTTATTGCAATGTTAAGTTAATTTTAATTTAATAATCATCGTGGATTTATTGTAATGTTAAATTAATTTTACTTTAATAATCATCATGGATTAATTGTAATATTAAGTTAATTCTAATTAAATAATCATTGTGGGTTTATTGTAAGGTTAAGTTAATTCTAATTAAATAATCATCGTGGGTTTATTGTAATGTTAAGTTGTAAATGTAGGTTTTTGGCTCAGTGTTTATGTTCGCAGCCTCTCTCACACCTTCATAACCATCGCCGTGTCTGAGCTGAGAATTCACATGACAACACTATGAGTTTACAATAACGTTGATTTTTCTTTTTGATGTCCCTTACATTATTAATATCCTTGCTTTTCAGGGTTTTTCTATATCAATATCTTTATTTTGTGAGGTTTTTTTTGGGGGGGGGGTGATTAATTTGTTTTCTGTTGTTTTAAATGGGGAAAATTCCTTTAAGATTCGAAAAATATCAACATCCGAACCCACTTCTGGAAGGAATTAAATTCTAATCTTAAGGGAACGCTGGACATCCTATTCTATGATAGAAGACAAAAATATACCAAAAAATATAGAATGATGTGACACAATGGTTGTCACAAACACTTACATTACACTTACATCGTTTGCAGCAGGAGAATTAGACTATGAATCGAATAATTTAAAAAATTAAAAAGGAAATAGGATGAATAATGTTTACAAATGCAGGAAAATAAAAAGGAGAAAAAATTACAGCTAACTTGGAATTTGTTTCAGAATAGAGACAAGATCATTTGTCGAAAGATGAATATTTAAAATATACATTGTGATTCGCCAAAGACGCACACAGGAAATCACCAAACTAAAATAAAATAAAAAAGACTTGGCATTATATTTTAAACAAAATGATTTTAAAAGAATTTTCAAAAATCATATCAAATACAATTCAATACAATTTCATTTGAAACAACGCGATCGTGGAACCACACGTGATTTGGCGAAATTCTTTTTGTTGTCGGTGTGAATGACATGGTGAACGGTTGGTGATTGACAGGCGATCTGACCAGGTTAGGCCCCGCCTCTCTCCCGAACGACTGCTGTGATTGGCTGTGCCTCTCCACCACCACATGCTGCATCAGGGACACGACTGATGAATGACTCAAAAATGCAGAATTGGTGCTTCTACTAAATTCTACAAATACCCTTGACTACACTTTTAAGATTTATATAATAACTGACAATTTACACACATTAAGTGACACATGAAGACCGAATGTGTATCTTTGTGAAGATTATTTCAGAGTACTCCGGATCCACAGATGTCCACGTCCCCGCTGGGTCCTTCTTTGAACTATTTTTAACGAAACTGTATTTCCTCCCGTTCGAGTGACGACAAGCTGAGGGTCGTAAAAGGAAAGGCGATCCTCGGCAGCGACGTAGCGCCGTCCGTCGCCCCGCCGCGCTTCTCCGGCCAGCGTAAACCTCCACGCTATTTTCCGCCTCCCTCGCCAGGAACGGCCTCCTGAGAGCTTCACGCGCTCTTCATCCAACATTCTACACGCCTTGGACTTTGCTCTAAGTTGTAGACCAGGGTCTTACTCGTGCCAGCTGGTGGAAAACATAACCGGTGGACAAAAAAATACGAGAAACGTGTTCACAGTTTTTTTATGTACTGGTCAGCAGTAAACATGAACCGAGTATTTCCAACAGCCGCCCGAGTTGTTTAAAGGACAAAGGGCTGTGACTGCAGCGCCCCACGGTGGACGGGAGGTGAACAGCTGCGGAAACCAACGCGTGGAAACGGCGAATTTAAACTTTACCGATCGTAACCTGAGCTCTCTGTGTTATCGATCACCCGATCCGGTTCGTCCGCCGCACAGCGCCCCCTAGTGGTGGTTTTGAGACCCGCGTTGAAGTGTTCACCACGTACTCGAGGAGAAATTTTTGAAGCAAAAGGCTCGAGGGGGGTTTGGACTGTGACGGGAAGACGAGTAAAAATAGAGAAAAAGGGCTTTTTTTTTCTTGTTTTTCTAGAGATAAGTTCCACCTGGAAGGGGACCAGGGATGAGATCAGAGGCATGCCGGGGTTTCGCAGCGGAACAGCCCACTCCCACATTCCCGAGAAATTCCAGAGGAAGCACTGACGCCAGTTATTTCTGTCTTTGCTTTGATTTCACGCTCCGCTCGCCCTCAATGGGGGCGACGGGGCCGTTGTTCGGGCCCGCCGCCCCGATTTTCTGCCTGGCCTGATGGTTGACATTTTTGGCGGTTTGGTCGGAGCGCAGCTGCGGAGGAGGGGGGCGATCCGTGTCAACACATGCGTGGAGGGGGGATTGGTCCGGTCATGCCTCTTGGCGAAACGTGCGCGCTTGCGTCACGGTACGGAAGCCCTGATGGGACAAACACATGCTAATCCCCCTCGTCGCCCACACACACACAAACACACACGATGAGATAATTTCCATTGTCTTGTCCAGATCACTTGCATCTTTATCTCTAAATAACAAGAATCCACCTCATGACATCATCTAGGTTTTCCAGGGATGACGACATCACCGCCGCGAGATATGGCGGGCGAGGTCGCCGCACCGTTCGCGCAAAGACAATGCCGGGAGGTACGGCTCGGTGGAAACGCGCCGTGACCTTGTCGTCGCCGTTTCCTGTTTTATTGTGAAAAGCGGCGGCCTGGGCCGTGCAACACCACCTTTACTTCCTGTCTTTGTTTTGATTTTCCCGCACTTTTTCGCCCGGCTGCTCCTCCCCTGGCGAGTCACAACTGAGCGACATCGGTTCGCGCATTTGGACGCCGGCACGCTGCTTTTATTTCCTTTCATCTTCCACGTCGTGCGTGTGTTTAAATGCCGCGCGTTTTGTTTTTTTTAACCCCATTTGTTTAATCCACTTGCCTGCCTTTTGGGGTCAAAGGTCAAGTGTGAGGTAACCTCACCGCCACAACACACACACACACACACACACACACACACATACCGATGCCGTTGTGATGCTGTTATTAAAGTAGCTGGATCAAACTATTCTCCGCTAAGCCACAAAATGAATAAGTCAGCCCGACCACAAGGGGGCGCTGTGGTTTCCTCGGACGGGACGGCCCTTCATGGGCCCCTGAATGGAGAAATTTAGGGGGTTTTCTGGCAGCCAGAGATGAAAAAAAGGAAAGTGAAAAGAGTTCCGAGAGAAAAGAGGAACCAACGCATTGAAGATTGGTGTCCCTGTTGGTGTCACTCGACTACATCCTGTTTATTGTTGTCGCTGTTTCATTGTTGTTGTCACTCTGTTTTTATTCTTGCCCTTGTTGTCATTTTTGGTTGCCTGTTCTCACCCTTGCTGTCTATTTATTTATTTCTATTTCTTTTTTTTCTTTCATTACGTTTTCTATTGTCTATTTTGTCCCTATTGTTGTTCACCTTGCTGCCTATTCTATTTTTTTAGACATACTTTGACTATCTTTTAATTGTCTTTCTTATTTATATTTATACTTACATTAATTGATATTGTTACGGCTGCGCTGCTTTGACAAAAGAATTTCCCCCATGGGGATCAAGAAAGTGTGATCTTATCTTCTCTTAGGAAATTCAGACAAATTAAAAATACAAACATGGGATTTCTCCCCCATTTTTTTCCCGAAAACTGCAGTTTCTTCCTCTTTTCCACATTGACATTCTTAAGCGCACAAATGAATGCGGTGTCGGGTGTGTGCTCGCGGAGCGGTCGCCCTCCCCGGTCCTCCACGGAGGACGTCACACCTCGGGGTCTCCTGCGTCTCGCCCTGTCAAAAACACCTTCCACACTTTCCCCGCCGGGACTTCCTGTGTGGCCCCGTCGCCCCCCCGTCCCTGCGAGCGCGGATCTGTGTGTGTGTTTGCGCGGCCTCCCACGCTCGCCGCCCATTCACCGTCGCATTCCTGGCATTCCAGCCTTCAGCGGAGGCCAAAAGGACACGGAGAGAGGGAGAGAGAGAAACCCGGGGATGATTAAAAAGTCAGAGATATCCGGGCAGTGGGTGGCAGGGGAAATGATGAAACGAGCGAAAACCGCCACTGACGATGGGACTTTCACCCCCAGCCCCGCCGCCGCGCCGTCCATTACCCCATATGGCATTCGCCGTGGACGACAAAAGGAGGCCGGGTGGCCGTTGTGACGCGCCTTCCTACCTTTTCCAATCAGCGCCGCTTCTCCCTCCGCCTCGGCCCGCTGCCGAACATCAGCAGTTTCAGCGCCCGATGGCCCGACCCGGTCGGATGACCGGGAATGTGGACGGTGCGAGTTTTGAGACAAAAAAAAAAAGAAGAGGAAGAATAAAAAGGGAAAAAAAAACAATTACCAATATCTCATGTGTGTCATTTATTTCCCCGTGGGTGCAGATGTTAACGGCAAAATTCTCAAGAAGCAGGAATGTCTGAGCTTCTTGGAAACCAGCTGCTGCGCACGTCTCTGCGAGGGCCGCTTCGTTTATCAGCGGCCAGGAAGATGATTTCATTTTTATCTGTCGTGCATTTGTGCTTGCTTTTCTGGAGGCGACTGCACCCCGGCCCCCGTCTCCGCAGGGTCAGTTTACGCACACAGCAAAATAAAAAAGTGAATGGGAACTCCGCTCTTGTGTTATTTTATCATTTTGTATTTTTAAATTCCAACCGTCTAATCCTCAATGACTCCTGCGGCGTTCTTATTTTGGTTGTCTGACTTCCTTACATGACACTGACTCCACTCCCCCTCTTACTCCGCTTTTCTCGACTCTTACTAACTGTAGTCAAGCTAACTGTCTCCTAACTATGAGTAACTGTCTCCTGACCATAGCTAACTGAAGCTAATTGTCTCCTAACTGGAGCTTAGTGAAGTTAACTGTCTCCAAACTGTAGCTAGCTGAAGCTAACTGTCTCTTAATGATAGCTAGTTGGAACTGTCTCCTAACTAAACAGCTAACTAAAATTAACTGTCTCCAAAATGCAGCTAACAATAGCTAATTGAAACTAACTGTCTCCTAACTGAAGCGAGTGAAGTTAACCATCTCCTAACTGTAGCTAACAGTAGCTAACTGAAGCTGACTGTCTCCTAACTGCAGCTTACTGTAGCAAACTGCATCCTAACTGCAGCTTGCCGAAGCATATCGTCTCCTAACTGTAGCAAAGTGAAGTTAACGGTCTCCTCAAAGTAGCTAACAGCATCTAACTGAGGCTGTCTGTCTCTAAACTGTAGCTTCCTGTAGCAAAGTGTCTCCAAACTGTAGCTAACTGAGGCTAACTGTCTCTTCACGATAGCTTATTGGAACTGTCTCCTATCAATAGGTAACTGAAACTAACTGTCTCCAAACTGTAGCTAACAGTAGCTAACTGAAGCTGTCTGTCTTCAAACCGTAGCTGACCGTCGCCTAACGGTAGGCAGCTGGAACTGTCTCATAACTGTAGCGAAGTGAAGTTAACCATCTCGAAACTGTAGCTGACAGTAGCTAACAGAAGCTGACCATCTCCTAACTGCAGCTTGATTTAGCAGAACTGTATCCTAACTGTAGTTAACTGAAGCTAACTGTCTCCTAACTGTAGCTAAGCAAAGATAACTGTCTCCTAACTGTGGCAAGCAGCAGCTAACTGAAGCTGTCTGTCTTCAAACTGTAGCTGACCGAAGCTAATTGTCGCCGACCGTTAGCTAACTGGAACTTCCTCCTAACTGGAGCTGACTGAAGTTAACAGTCTCCTAATTGTAGCTAACTCTCTGCTAGCAGTACATACCGATAGCTAACTTTATCTAACTTAAGCTATCTGAAGGTAACTGTTTTTTTGTTTTTGTTTTTTGATATTATTATCGTTGCACTGCTGCAACACACGAGTTTCCCCGATGGGGATCAATACAGTATTATCTTATCATCTTATCTTATCTTAGCTTATCTAACGTGCACGGAGGAAGCTACTTCCTCATTCATTCATTGAATCTTTATGCCAATTTCCACATCCCACGCACACTGGCTGTGGCTGGGGGGGGCGTGGAGCCAATCAAAGCAAGAGGCGGGGCTTCAGCAGGACCAGCCAGCTGTCAATCACAGGCCAAAGGGACTCACGCCTTTGGACAATATGAATTCTTCAATGAACCTGCTGACTGTTTGCCGGGAGAAAACAGAGAACCTGGAGAGAACCTGGACAGGAGAACATAGAGAGAACCCACAGAGAGAACCTGGAGAGAACCTGGACAGGAGAACCTGGACAATAGAACATGGAGAGAACTTGGACAAGAGAACATGGACAGGAGTACATGGAAAGAACCCACAGAGAGAACCTGGAAAGGAGAACATGGAGAGAACCTGGAAAGGAGAACCTGAAGAGAACCTGGACAGGAGAACACAGAAAGAACCCACAGAGAGAACCTGGAGAGAACCTGGAAAGGAGAACATTGAGAGAACCTGGAAAGGAGAACCTGGACAGGTGAACATGGAGAGAACTTGGACAAGAGAACCTGGACAGGAGAACATGGAGAGAACTTTGGCAAGAGAACATGGACAAGACTACATGGAGAGAACCCACAGACAGAACCTAAAGAGAACCTTGAAAGGAGAACCTGGAGAGAACTTGGACAAGAGAACATGGACAGGAGAACATGGAGAGAACCCACAGACAGAACGTAAAGAGAACCTGGAAAGGAGAACCTGGAGAGAACCTGAACAGGAGAACCTGAAGAGAATGTGGACCGGAGAACCTGGACAGGAGGACATGGAGAGAACCTTCAGATAGAAACCTGGAGAGAACCTGTAGAGAACAGGGCTGCTTCCAGAGGCAATGAGAGAAACACCAGCGTGCGTCCTTTCATGAAGGCACCTCAGAAACAGCAGCAGAGACCTGACACTGAACAAGCATTGGTACCTTCAGCAGTAGTTTTGACCAAAACAAAAACTACAGCCCGAAGCAGGCGGGCGGGGGCTCCAGTCCACCTCCGAGCAACCAGAGGACGGAACGATTTCGAGTCACATCATGACGGAGAAGAAAAAAATGAGGCGCAACTTCAGCAATGTGCACTTCCTCCCTGCTCGACACTTTCGCCTCCTGTTTCCAGAAAGTGGAAAGTTGTGACAGCCTGTGTTTCCTTAATCGCGTGTGTGTGTGTGTGTGTGTGTGTGTGAGTGTGTGTGTGAGTAGGTTATATAAATGTGACTGAAAGTGAAGTTACAGTTTACGAGAGTTGCTTAATGCTGGAAAGGGAGAAGATGAATAACAGATGAAAGTTGTTGAAAGTTGAAAAGTTCTCGCTCTCCGACCATCGAGGAGGTTTTCCCACGAGAGCTGGACTTCTGTGACGACCCGAAAGTGTAGAAATGACTGAATGTCAAAGGTTCTGCAAGTGATGTCAAAAAACGGAAATGTTCCTTTCCTGCCCTTCATTCATTCTTTCTTGTTCCTTGTTAGAAATGACCTGTGAATTCTTTTTTTCACTCATTTGAACACGAGAGGTTTTACTTAACCAGCATTAATGGTAGATTATTATTATTATTATTATTATTATTATTATTATTATTATTATTATTATTATTATTATTATTTCTACCATGATTACGCCAACGTGTGTTCGTGTGTGTGAGCCCAGCGTACGCTTCCTTGACCTCCCCGTGACCCTCGAGCTCGTAGCCATGACGATCGACTACCAGAGGCCATCCAGCTCAACCCTTACATGGATTCTATTATTTCCTGCCATTTTTGTGGACAGATAGATAGATAGATAGATAGATAGATAGATAGATAGATAGATAGATAGATAGATAGATAGATAGATAGATAGATAGATAGATAGATAGATAGATAGATAGATAGATAGATAGATAGATAGATAGATAGATAGATAGATGGATGGATGGATGGATGGATGGATGATGGATGGGGGCCTCTCTCGTTCCTGCAGACCTGCTCTCCTTGCTCCATCACCCTCTTCTCATCTATTATTAATGGGGCGCTGATGTCATCCATCCTCTCTTTTCTTTCCCTCCGATCGCGTTCCACCTCTTTTCTCTCACTCCAGGAAAAGAAAAAAAAAAATCAGACCTTATCGCACTCCTTCCTCTTCTTGTACACAACGCCTTTTTTTTCTTTCCTCCTCCCTCCCTCCCTCTCTCTCTCCCTCCCTGCCGAGAGTTCACGCTTTCATTCACTTCCTTGTGGAAAGAGCAAAGAAAGAGAGGGAAAGATGAGAGAGGTTAAGTTTTAAGACTTGGCTGAACAAAAGAGGAGCTGATGACATAATTCTGGAAGGGAGGAGAGAGAGAGAGAGAGCGGGAGAGTGAAGAAGGAGAGAACGAGAGAGAGAGAGAGAGAGAGAGAGGGAGAGGGAGAGGGAGAGAGGGAGAGGGAGAGGGAGTTGCTCAATTTTTTTTTTTTTTTTTTTTTTTCAGCTGATTCGACATTTTGTTTTATTCACGAAAGATTTGAGAATAAACTCGACAAAGAAAGAAAATCTGGCTTTTCTTTTCCAGGAGGGGGAAGGGGGGAAGAGAGGGAGGGAGGGAGGGGAGGGAGGGGAGGGAGGGGAGGGGGGCCGAGCGGCGTGGGCGTTGATGCTTCAATGGCGACGATGGCTGATGACTCAGGTGATGTGTCATACTCTATGCTATAAAGGGGAACTTTTACATTTTGTCCACAAACACACGCCAACAGCACGCCGGGCCGCGCACACACACATACACACACACACACACACTCACATACACACACATACACACACTCACTATCACACACACATATATATATTCACACACGGGACTGCAGGCTGGCGCTTGGGCTTTTTGTTTACTTCACGAGCAACACAGAGATGAGACGTAAGTGTGTTTGTGATACTTTCTCTGGGATGGAAACAAAAGACAACAACTGTGAGTGGGAGAGTGTGTGTGTGTGTGTGTGTGTGTGTGTGGGTGGGTGTGTGTGGTGAAGAGAAGGAGGAGGCGCAGGGGATCTGAGCTACACGTGGTCTTAACTTTTATGTTTTACTTTCAAGTGTTTGTAAGCTCCTGTGTGTCTGTGTGTGTGTGTGTGTGTGTGTGTGTGTGTGTGTGTGTGTATATTGGTGAGTAATTGCTTCACAGTTGTGGTTGTAACCACATGATTTAAGGGCTTTCCTCCTCAATGTGTTTAATTTGGTTCTCTAAAACATGTTGTTAGGTGGCAGGGTGGGGGTTGATTTGCAGGTGTGTGTGTGTGTGTGTGTGTGTGTGTGTGTGTGTGTGTGTGTGTGTGTGTAAAAACATGTGTGTTTGGATTTAGAGAGACAACTTTGGATTCTTTTTTTTAATTTTTTTGTGTGATAAAATTCATCTGGTTGTACATCACAAACAC
>CAAKHD010008530.1:4114-17434 GCA_901007705.1 Fistularia tabacaria | reverse complement strand
AAAAAACAAAAAACCCCCCCCCCCCCAAAAAAAAAAAAAATTGGGGGGGAAAAAAGATTTGAGGGGGGGGAAAAAAAAGTGAGAAAAAAGGGGGGGGGGGGGGGGGGGGGGGGGGGGGGGGGGGTTGGGGGGGGGCAAAACCGGGTCATAACAAACCATCAGTCATACCAGTGTGCGACACTGGGACCGGTTCCGTCTGGCAAGCAGACGCTGATGTCATGCTTTTACATCATCGGACACTTACTGTAATGCTATTTGCACCGTCACCGTCAGGGGAGAAATACCAGGAGGTCAAAGGGCCGGCGGTGAGTCAGCCGCCCTGCCGGGGCCCTGGTGGCCAGACGCGGTACTGCAACTGAAAAACCAAAACAATGGTTGGTCCTCAGAAAGGCCTCCGCTTGATTTATTTATATATTCTTCAAATCCAGACGGGAACTCGTGTTTCATCCATTCATCCTGTAAACAAATGTATTTGTGTTGTTCCCTTCCACCAGACGCCTCTCTTAACTTTTATATTTGTAAAAATGATCGTAAAGCCAACCATGCTCATCAGGGAAAAGTTGATTTAAGAGCGGTGGGGGGGGGGGGGCTCTTCAGACAGCATTGAATAACTTTAAAAGACATTATCGAAAGTTAAGCCAACAAATTACTCCTTTTTATTCAATTCATATTCATAATATGAATGTTTTTTTTTTTTTACTTAGTTTCTATTCTTTACTTTATTTTCTATCTAAACACCAACCTCACGTCATTCAGCGGCTATGAAAGGGTTAATGGATTAGGGCAGGTCCGCGTATCCAGTTCACGCCGGTGGGGGGGAAGGAGGTAAAAGGTGAAAAAATGAAAGGCGAAGAAAAATTAATGTTTAATTCCACGCCGCGAAACCGGAGCCGCCACTTCCTGGTGTGACGTCACCGCGCCTGCGTTGCCCGGAAACAGGAAGCAGGTGAAAGTGACCGTCCGCACCTGGAGAACTTTTATTTCCATCCTAATTTGAGATTGAAATACAGATGAATAAGTCAATGAACGAGAGCAAAATAAAAGCACTATTTGTGTTTACCGAGTAATCTTACCGGTGTTTTTTGTATTGAAGAAGACGGTCCGCAGAAAAAAATCAAAAAGATGTTTGTTTTGTTTTTTCAGCTGAAATGTATTTTCTTGCTGACTCTCCTAAAACCCGTGCGTGTGGGTTTACGTGTGAGTGTGAGTGTTTTATGTTGTTGTTTTTTTTTTCCCGCTGGGATAGCGTGTGTTATTGCGCCACTCCGTGACTTGTAATTACACGCCGAGTGCGGCTTCACGGATTTGCACAGATATCCAGCCAGTGACATGAAAATACTCAGTAGTAGTATTTATTCATGTACCTTTTTATAGTGTTTCTCCCATGAATATACTTCTATTCAGTGTGTATTGATGAACTCTGTGTCCATAATTCATCTTAAAACTCGGACTTGGTCTGGTTCTCGTCATTTCAATTCTCAATTCTTCTCCTTATTCCTGTCCTTCTTCTTCTTTTTCTTCTTCTTATTCTTCTCCTCTTCCTCGCCGGGTCGCTGGGGGTTTCCTGGGTAAACGGGGGTCAGCTTTGGAAAGAGAAAACCGAAAAAAGCAAAGAAAAAAAGGAGAGGAGAAAGGAATGGAAGAGTGAAAACAGGAAACTCCAGTGTTTCTCTGCAGCCTCTGACTCAGGGCACGCGCGCGCGCACGTTTGGGTCCGACCCCAAACGGAAGCCGCGTGTCAGCGAGTGCGTGCGCGCGTGACGAGGCCCCGGTTCTGCTGACGAAACGGCGCCCGGAGGCACCGGAAGCCCATGCTCGCGCGCGAGCCACCGCACATCTGGCCGCCGATCAGACAAGCGCGCATCTGTTTCCACTCGCGCCTCGGCGCCTGCGCACTGCAGACGTGCGTTTGTGGATCGAGTCTGCAGCATCAGGGACTTTGCAGGGTTCCCGCCTTTCCGTCGGCCCCGGAGGGCCCGTCCCGTCGGCCCCGGCCAGAGCCAGGGTCACGACGGGCGTTCGCCGCTGGCCGACGACCCCCTGGCTTCAGCGAGGAGGTCCGGGACCTCCAGGCTCTCCATGCTCCTGTCAACAGCCTCGGCAGGAGCAGGTGTCGTGAGGAGCAAAGGGGAACCCGGCCGGCCCCTCCGAGGTTCCAGAAGATGGACACCGGCGGTCGGACTTCCTGGTGACGCCGCTCTGAGCGTCCAGGGCTGCAAGGTCGGCAGCCCTGCGGAGGAGGCGGCGCCCGGGAGATGACCTCGCTGCTGGAGCAGGGGCCGCTCTCCGAAGCCCGTCCTGGAGAAACCGTCTGGTCCGCAGAAGAACCGGGGCTTCAGCTCACGTCTGTCAGCGTGGAGAAACAGCTGCGGCGGTCCAGACCAAACACGCCGACCTCCAGACAAAACAGGGCTCTCCAGCGCCCGGAGAAGCGTCCAGGTCTGACCTGAGGTCATTCTTTCCCCTCCACATGTGGACGGGACTGTTTGTCCACCTCGTCTGTCGCGACCTCCTGCTGATCACGCAGTAACTTCTGCCGAGTCACTTCCCCTCGCCGCTTTTGGAAATTTCCCTCGCCGCCGCCTTCGGCCCGCGACGGGGCCCGGAGTGAAAGCGTCGGGGACTCGGCGGCTGAGTTTTCCCTCCGAAGGAGCGCAGCTGGCGGCGCGGTGATTTCATCATCCTGAGTCAGAAGAAAACAAAAACAAGGAGAAGAAAAGGAGCCCTCAGCATTTCTCTCATTCCAGCCCCGGGAGCTGCCCGCCTGTTCTTTCTGCACTTGCATAAACGCCTGCAGGGCTGAATTTATTTTTTCCCGCTCGCTTGGCAATGACGGGCTTTGAGAGGCTCCTCGCGTCGGAGCTCACCTGTCGTTCGCGGGTTCCTTTGCAGACGTTAAATGAAGGTGAACGTTTCTCGTCCCCGCAGTGCTCCACGACCCCGCCCCCTGTCTCCTGCTGCTTCTATTGGCCAGGCAGTTGGTCCAGTCGTCGTGCCGCCCCGCCTCCCTCTGCAGCAGGTTCAGATCCATGGTCCATCACCTGGAGAGCCTGATGAACCTGTCCAAGGACCTCCAGGGCCTGGTGAGGCTGCCGCTCTTCTGAAAAAATGACATGTGAAATTCAGCTTTTCAGGCCTCGGAGAAGATCAGGTCTTAAACGGGTCTTCAAACAAATGGTCACTTTACCAGAATATCAGTTCTGTAACATTTAATCCTACATAACTAGATTTATCTTGATATATATGTACATGTAAGTTCACGCGGCGCCCGGTCTCTCTCTCCTCAGGCAGACGAGGACACTGCTCTCCTGCTCGCCGCCAAAGACGAGCTGACCAGCCTTCCCCAGATCAACCACACGGCGTCGCATATCCGCAGGATGACGGTAACATCCTAAGTTTTGTTTGTTTGTCTCTTCACCGTGGAGATCCGTGTCAACAACCCCACTCCAACTCCACCACTCGCAGGTGAACAAGTCTCTGGTGGAGCTCTTCTTGTACACCCAGTCCTACAAGCTGCACACGGACTGGCTGAAGACGGGCCTGGACAACGTCAGCTTACCCTCCGAAGCAGCCGAGGTCGCCAGCCTTCACCTCCTGCGCCTGTCCAACCTGCTGGAAGCCTCCCTCCAGCAGGTGAGGAGACGTGGAGGAACAGAGTGGGCGAAAAACAGAACGGAGATCGTCTTAAAGAAGACAAAGTGCGTAAATAAAATCTGGATTTTTGTCTGATCTTCGCGGTTTTCTTCTCTCAGATCGACGAGGAGGTCCCCCAGGTGGCCGCCCCCGCGCTCCCCGGCGTCTCCACCGCCTTCGACATGGTCAAGTTCTCGAGCTTGATCTCGGCGCAGCTGAACATGTTCAGCATGTGGTCGAAGACGGTGCTGCGCAATCTGAAGAAGATGTCCGGCTGCCACAAATAATCACCCCGACCCTCTCGACAGTGTGAAGGACTGCGCCTGCCGCGCCGCTGCCTGGCTTCTATACGTCTTCCTAAAAAAAACAAACAAACCACTGTTAGCTTGAATCGTCGCTTGCCGGCCGCTGACGCAGGAAAAGCAGGGAGAAGCCATTGAGTTCCCGAGGCGTCTGGTCTCGTTTCCACATAGTCTCCGCCTTCTTTGAGTGTGCAGCGACGGGAAGTTTCTGTTTTCTTTTTCCTTCAAGGGATGAGCTAACTTAGCGAGGCAGTTGAATTAGCGAGATCCCGTGAAGAAGTCTGCTCCGTTCGCACCGTCCGCCAAAAGGGTTTTGGGCCAATCGGCATCCGACTTTGGGCGTGAGGACGACGGCGGAGTTCAGCAAAGCTACGTAACCAGAACCGAAGAGCGACGGTTCAACCAATCGCCTAATTTCCCCAAAGTGCCCGCCCCTTTTTCCAAATACAACTTTCAGCTTGGAAATCGTGTCAGGTCAGGCTTTCGCTAACAGCTACACTGTTAGCTGCTCTGTTTTTGCCAGCAGGTCCATTAAAATCCACAGCAGAAGGAACATGAACACACACATGGATGATGAAAAAGTGCTACCGTCGAGCGCCCCGCGAACACACACACACACACACACACACACACACATACCGCTATGTGGAAACAAGGCGTCGGCGGGTGCTTCGGCGCTCCGATTTACACTGTAGGCTGTTACATTTAACATCTCACGGACACGGGATAGAATGTATGTTTTTAGTTGGGTGGTATTTAACGTGTAGCCTTAAGAGGTGTTGTACTTAACGCACTGCGCTCAGCTGCGACCTCGACTCTCTCGGAGAGTGTTTACATTCACAGTGCCTGCCAGTGTCTTTGTACTCACAAGCTAAATGACTCAACCGTAAATATTTTTCTACCATTGCAGTTTTTTTATGTTAATCTATTTAGTGTACTATTTATGAGCTTTTTATACTATGATTCTGACAGTGTTTACTTTGAGATGCAGGCATCTCGAATATTTACAATATTTAATAGTATTAATAATAAATATTGTACTTCTGTAGTGACCTTCACACCTTATTTATGCGTTTTGTAATTTCTTTTTGTATGACGTTCATGAAGTTATTAATAAAAGTTTTACACTTGAAATGAAGATCTTGCTCCCTCTGGAAATGGCGAGTGGCGAAGTTCGTCGGCTCGAGATGAACCCAACTGTCTGTTTATCTGTTCTGTTAACTTATTTGAAAATCTGCTTTGGAGAAATATCTAAGTGTTTGACCTGGTGACCTTTGAACAAGCACATATTCAACTACTAATGGAGAGTAATTGTTTATTTATTGCGATTGAGGTGCATCTCATTCACTTTTTGTATGACCTATTTGTTTTCAATAAATTATTAATCTCTACAACTAAAGTGCGTCCTGAGAATTACCGCACTCCGCTCCCACCGCGGCTCTGTGTCATCGTGTTTACCCTCTCCAAGGAGAGGTTGAGAAAGTGTGTACACAATATGCAGATGACGCCCTGTTATTTTCATGAGGTGAATGCCAACAAGATTTCAAAAACTAACAATAATTTTGTTAAATCTTTGGCGCTAAGATCGAGTTCTGAATTTACCGAAACGGAGCGGCGGGGGTGGTACATGTGAAAGGGGTCGGATGGGGAAAAAAAAAGGGTGAAAAGGAAACAAGATGTACACCTACGGGAAGCAGCCAGGGAAAACGCCAGAGAGCGAGGTGTGCGACGGTGGCGTGGGCATCTGGCATGGAGCGGCGGTGACATAGGGGCTAAAATAGCGGCAGAAACAGGTCAGGTTATAATAGCGGGAAAAGTTTGACAGGAAGTGATGAGACAATAAAGGAATGAATACTGATTGAAAAGCAAAACAGGAAGAATGTCGATAACTCCATCCAGCGTGTGTTAGTTGACCCACTTCCCTGCAGGATTCATCATCCCAGATGGTTTGACGTATTCCCTCCAAACCACGAGACATCAGGATCCGATCAGCTTTGTTGACCTTTAGATTTTACGAAAATAATCGGCGGGAGGACGCTCCCTCCTTCGGCGGTCGGTAATTTCCTGCTGTCTGAACTGAGCGCTTCCCACCGAGGATACAGTGTCGGTCTGGGTGCGCTTGAAATGAAGTAACAGACGCCGACTTGCATAACACCGACCTGTTGACATGTGGCTTCAGACAGATGAGCTCACACACACACACACACACACACACATACATACACACACATTGCTCGGAGCTGCTCGGGGCTGCTCGGGGCTTCCAGGGAGCGTCCAAAGTGATACCCCCGCCGTTGACACGTGACTTTGTTCACCGGCGGGAGCAGGACGTCGGGTCTGCCGGCTACCGCGGTGGCTGTCAGAGCAATATGGCTGAATATGGAGAGGGAAGGAAGGGAAGGTGTGTGTGTGTGTGTGTGTGTGCGGGGAGACAGCTGATACTCTGCTGACTGACAGTTTAATGGCTTCAACATCGACAACAGGGGTTTGTTTTCTTTCTCTCCGCGCAGGGATTTTTACACTCCGTATTTTCTTCCTTTTACTCCGAGCCTGACAGGATGCAGGCCTCAAGGAAACACAACACATGCATAAACTTGATTTACACGACATTTTGCAGACAGAAGTGCATATATATATATATATATATATATATATATATATATATATATACACACACACACACACACACACACACACACACACACACATATACACACACATATATATACATATATATACACACACACATATATATACATATATATATATGTGTTTGTGTGTGTACGTGTGTGTGTACAGTACATGTATTTATAGATAAAGATATATAGACAACGTATGTATAGATATATAGTTACAGATACACTGATACATAGACTTACAGACATATAGGTAAAAGATATACAGTAAATATCGACATGTAGATAAAGATAAATAAAGATATACAGACATGAGAATATAGAAATGTTATTGATATGGATGCAGCAATGTATTGAACAAATATAGATATCGATATGTAGATGTAGACAAACATATGGATCCATCACTGGATTGATTATTGAACGCGGTCTGTCAGTGAGGCGCGTCACTGGTGCACCTGGTGCGCGCACACGCACGCAGGACACGCCTCGGTGTGTGTGTGGGGGGGGGGGAGGTCGGACCGGTTTGGGATAAAAGTTGCAGGCGCAGATGCGGTAAGCATCGAGGAGGTTCTCTGCAGACGAGACGGACAGCGCGCACGGCAGATGCGCGTCTGCAGAGCTTCTGCGCCCCGAGACAAGAACCCCCGAGAAACAACGGAACCCGGCGGGATGACGGTGAGTCCCGGTGCCTGCGTCCACCCTGGTCACCGTGCAAGCAGGTCCGGGTGCACGTCGCTATTTGGGAACCGGACAGATGCACAGAAAAACCGGGAAAAATATGATAATTATAAAATGATCATTGTTATAAGTAGTAGTAGCAGCAGAAGTAGAAGTGTTGTCGTAATCTTATTAATGACATGATGTCATTTTCATAATTTATCTTTGACGGTACGACTACATTTCCTTCAATCTGAACTACTTGATTTATTTATTTCCAAATATATTTATAGCAAATGAATGGCTCAGGAGTCTCAGGCGGGCTTTGGGTTGACGGTGAGGTGTCAGGGATGAAAGTTGCAGCTGCAGATGCAGGAAACTGGTGCTGCAGATAACCGTGGGTGGCGGTGGGAGGACTCACTGGCCAGGTGGGCCAGAGTCAGAAAACAACTTGATCCGTTGGGCAATGTGGGGGCACATGGAGGCGCAGCATCAAACTATGAACATCAATAAATATATGGGTGAATAAATATATAATATTGCTAAAATAAAAAACTGGACAGAATTGTGCAAACTTGTACCATTGGCAGAAGAGACAGTGAAGTGAGCTGCAAGAGCAGACTGGAACTAGTCGAGGAGTGGACTAGAACTAGACCAGGAACAGACTAGAACTAGGCCAGGATCATACTAGAACCAAACCAGGAGTAGACTAGAACTAGTCTAGAAGCTGACGGAACCAGAGTAGGAGTAGACTAGAACTAGTCTAGGAGTAGACCAGAACCAGACCAGGAACAGACCAGAACTAGCCCAGGATCATACGAGAACCAGACCACGAACAGACTGGAACTAGTTTAGGAGTCGACGAGACGAGAACCAGACCCGCATTGACCTGGAATAACCTGGCATGACCCGGACTGACCCGGACCAATCAGGACCGACCATCACCCCGTGTGAGCTGGGCGATGCAGTTAGCATGCTAACCCCTTGGCCCGCTCTTTGACGCATGTTCATCTGGCTGCAGTAAAAGTGTGTGCGGTGAATTTACACGTACTTGTAAAAGTACACGTACGGGTACTTGTGAGTACTGCAGTACTGGTCAGGCTGCCGTATTTCAGAGGATATTTGAAGGACGTCTCAGTGAGAATACAGTTTTTCTCACAAACCTTGTTTGCCCCAGTTAGGCCCTTCCCCTTTTGCTTCAGTTCCCACGCACGGCCCCGCCGTCGACATCCGCTGACGACGCCTCTCTATTCACTGGAAACGCCGTGCACGTCCCACAAACACACTTCTATTTCTGACACACACTTAGCATCCCGTCAGTCGTCACGTCGCCGTTTGTCCTCGCCGAGGATCCGTTTCCACCAAGAGGACATTCGTCTCCTAAACACGCGTAGTGAGGACCTCGTGCCTTACGTAACACCTCCTGCGGCCCTGGCGTCCCGCAGGGAGGCGGCCCCAGTGGGGCCCCTCCATCCCCGTCCTCCAGCGACTCCTTAAATCAGTCACGGGGTCGGCGATCAACAAAAACAGAGGATATTCAAACCATGCTTTCTATGAAGGAGCAGCGACCCCGGCCTCGACCCCCACAGAGCGGCTTCCCCTCCTGAGCTACGGAGGCTGCGAAGCTGGCCCGTCCGTGCTCAACCATGGCGAATATGTGAAGCGCTGGAAGAGCGCGGCGGCGGAGCGACGCCCCGCTCGGGATTCGCGGTATTCCCGCGAACAGCATTCGCCGGCCCGTAATGAGGCGTAATGAGCGCCGACACCCGACACCCGCCAGCTGTGCCGGAGACGCCGACGTGCTGCCACGGCCGGCACAAAGATCCACGTCTGGAAAAAAGGATTTGACGGGATTGGCGGGGGGTGCTATTTGCAGACGCGTTTATGTCCTGGGGGTTTGTGTTGGTATCGTCACCGTGGCAACCGCCCCCCGCGGCCGCCATCGGGCTGGGAGATCCATGCCCGGCTCTGACGGGGGGCGTCTTTGCACCTCCCGCCGTGTGTTTTCTTTTCTTTCTTTTCCTCTCAGGCGAATTATCTCAATCCCGTGTCGCAGTTTTCCCGGCGAAGGCCCGACCGAAGCCGCACAAGGCGGGAATCAAACAGGGCTATGGTTGAAAATCTAAAATAAAAATCTTTAATATCATTAGAATGCTAATACCTGCAGCTTCAGTAGCGTTGTAACTCTGCCTGTGTGAGCCTTCTCTGCCGTGTGGGTGGTTTCAGGCGGCCGCGCGGCTCCTGGACGAGATGTGCCAGCTGACGGCTCAGTCCCTGGCGCCCATGGACACGCCGGAGCACTTCAAGCTCCTGAAGCTCCTGGGCGAAGGCTCGTACGGGAAGGTGATGCTGGCCGTGCACAGGAAGACGGGTGAGGAGAGACGGGGGCCGGGCGCAAGTCGTCTCCGTTCGGTTTCGTTACTGCCGGGACGCTAACGGAATCGACGCGGGATAAACAACGGCGGCCATGTCGGGTCATGTGACTCTCCCCCGTCCCGGCAGGTACGCCCATGGCCCTGAAGTTCTTCCCCCGCGAGTCCACCTCCCTGCCTTCCTTCCTCAGGGAGTACAGCCTCTCCCTGTCCTTCTGCACGCATCCGTCGCTGACGCGGGCGCTGGGCATCGCCTACGCCACGCCGTCGCACTACATCTTCGCTCAGCAGGCCAGCCTCTTCGGCGACCTCTTTGACGTCATCACGCCCGACGTAAGCACGACCCAGTTTTCCCCCCGGCGGCGCAGACAATGCGTTCTTCTCACCTTCCTGCCCTCGTTCTCCCAGGTGGGCGTGGAGGAGGACTGCGTCCAGCGGGTCGTCTCGCAGCTCTGCGGCGCCTTGTCCCACCTGCACGCCCTGGGCTTCGTCCACAGGGACGTCAAACCGGAGAATGTCTTCCTTTGCGACGCCGCCTGCCGCTGGGTGAAGCTGGGAGACTTCGGCATGGTGAGCGTCCCGCCGTCCAATCAGGAGCTACCGGACAAATATAAAAAATAATAAAATGGCAGACTGGAGCCGGAGTTCTGCATCCGCTCCTAGCTTAGCATTTTCCGATCTTCTCGCTATCCGACCCGCCAGTAACCCGGCGTCTCACCTCAGGTGAAAGCCAAAGGCGCCCGGGTCCCGGAGGTGTGGTACAGCTCCCCTTACTGCGCCCCGGAGGCCGAGGTGGCCCGGGGAAACCAGGACAGCTGGGGGGGCCTGAAGGACGGCGGCGGCGCGGAGGAAGGTGAGGAGAAGAAGCCCCGGGTCTGGGCGTCGGTGGAGCCCAGCACCGACAGCTGGGCCCTGGGAATCCTGACCTACGCCATGTTGACCGGCAGCCATCCCTGGGCGGAGACGGCCAGCGACTGCCGCTCATACCAGAAATACCGCGAATGGTTCGACACGGCGAGAGGTCCCGACGACGGGTCGGACGTGTGGGCGGAGACCCGGCCGCAGACCGACGGGTCCGACCCGGGGAGGAAGGACGCCGTCGTCGCCCCGCAGTTCGCCTGCTTCACCCCGCTGGCCTGCTCCTTGTTCCAGGCGCTGCTCCACCCGAGGCCTGGGCTGCGGGGGCGGCCCGAGGACGCCCTGCTCTACCTGGGGGGGGAATGGACGATGGAGGCGGAGAGGAAGAAGAGCGGGGGGAGGGGAGCCATCAAGAGCCTGGAGGAGATTGAGGGGAGGGGGCAGAGATAGGGAGATGCCTTCACACCCTGATAAATGGAGGGGTTTTTTTTGATACAAATTTAATCGTCGGTGTAGAAACATGTATAAATATACACGTGTGTGTGTATTCAGCCAGGACTGGACAGCTGTTTTGTAGTTCTGTCGTCTTTTTTTCAAATGTTGTCTTGTAATCTTGGTGTTTGTAGCGGCCGGACATTTGGCAGCTCTCTGCCGCGCAGCTTGCAGAGCAAACGCATGTCAGAGCTACTCTGGCTAATTGCGTTAAAACGAGGCTGCGGGACTGCTAGCGCAGCTAATCGACCGGGCCGCCATCCATGTGTCCACCGACGGTCAAACACCACACGCCTGCTGGCATCCATGGCTTCCTCTTTAGCACAAAAGCGCTCAACTGGAAGCAAGCCTCGCTACGTCCCAGCGTTTATTTCTTACTTCTTTTCAATTTGTGTTTTTGGGGGGGGGGGTTTTTGGCCTATCAAAAAAAAATGTCAGTTATAAAACTAGCGTTAGCATAGCAGTCCTTCTCAGGGCCAAAACCAGGACGAAAGAGGAGATTTGTCCCTGAAACCTGCATCGCCGCAGCGCATTTATATGTGCCGGCAGGATGTAGCCTGCGTCATGCTGAACGATGAGGTGTGTAAAGTTTAGCCTGCAGTTTGCGCAGCTGTAAATATGTTTACGATCGTTTGAGATCGGGTTTCGGCCACGGGGGGGTCGGGGTGCTCAAAGGTTAGAGAGCGTCTCAACGCTGTCATTCGGCGAGGCCGAGCCTAAAACTCACAGGAGGAACGCAGCAATGTGGTACATTTCCACTCCGATGGAAGCCGGCAGCTCGCAACACATAGCATTTGTACTTCGGCGCCACGAGCGCTTTACCGCTTCTGCAGCACTTTGGATCACTTTCACCCGTGGGTTTGTTTTGACGTGATGCAAAGTCGTACATTTGTGTAAGAACGCAAATGTACGACTTAACAAACATTTTCAGCTCTTGAATAAATGAACTCTTATTTGTTTTTAAACGTTAAAAAGGGACTAATAAAAGCACTTCAAATGTCCCGCAACTGAAATGTATGTTGTGTCATATATGCGTGATGAAGTCAGGGGTCTTTGTGAGGTCCTGCTGGAGGGTTGGGGGCGGGGGGGGAATAAATCACATTGCAAATATTCCCAGGGTGAGCAGAGAGTTTGCCCAGATGGCTTCAAAAATAGACCCGCGGTTGTAAACTTGACACTTCATCTTTTCAGCACCATGTAGGTCCCGCTTTGACCCACTCCGCCTCCTGGCCTCAGACACCGGCCAAGTCACAAACTGTTCGCGGCTTCTCGTCCGACAATACAGCTGCGTGCGTCAGCTTTTTTCGAAAGGGCAATTTGTTTACGTGTGCCTGTGTGAGGGTATCAGATGAATACTTGCAGGCCGGTCGGTTCCTGTCCGCGGGGCCTCCGGCATCCAGATCCCTGCCAAGGATGGCTTCATGCAGCTCCTTTTTTTAGAGCGGCGGGTCTGCGTGAGGCGGCTGCCTCAAAGGTCGGAATCAAAGTGATGCGAAATAATTTACTTTTCATTTTATTTCTTCGTTGCAACACAATCTTTTAATATCTTTGAAGTGACGTGAGACTTCCATCTTTGCTCACCTTCAGCGGTAACACGCACACACACTGACTTGACTGGCACACTCGGCTGTTTGTCTTCAGTGTTTACTCCACGTCTGCTCGGTTTCCTGGGCAGCGGCAGAGGCGGAGGCGGGGTGCCGGGGGCCGGGGGCCGGGGGCCGGCCCGCCGACTGTACGGCCTGTTAGCTGGCGAACATTTGATCTTTGACACCGACATGGGAAAAGAAAAAATAAGCTGCCGTTGTGAGGTGACGGGGACGGGTGACACAACCCTCAACCGCCCCGGCAATTAAACTAGACAGCAGCTGGAAATAACAGGACGAAGTTCAGGCGAACACGAATCTGAGAAACACACACACACACACACACTGGCTAGGAAATAAAACTGAGTTAATCAGCATGAAGTACATGAGTACGGATCAGATCCGCAAACTGCAAGCGAACTCCATCAAGCAGGTTGGGGGTAACCGTGGCAACAGTGAGTGAACTGTTTTCTGTTAAACTCCGTCCACAGGGTAAAAACTTTCCTTTACTTTGTACTGAATTGGACATGCATTGATTTCAGCTGCCGCTCACACACACACACACACACACACACACACACACACACACACACACACACACACACACACACACACACCCCTTCCTCCCTCGCGCGCTCCGACATGTTCCGACATGTTCCTTGCTCATGTTTCACGGAAAAAAAAAGCCATCAGTCGTGACTGTGACCTTTGACCCCCCGACCCCACGCCCCGGCCGGACAGGGGGCACCAGCAGACAGACAGGGTCAGACGCGTCGCCACTTAG
>CAAKHD010008529.1:50753-61459 GCA_901007705.1 Fistularia tabacaria | reverse complement strand
AAAGGGAGCACAACCTGTGTTTTTAAAGTGGGGGATTTTTAAAATTAGGAGATTTTCATTTGGGGTCACAAAAAATATGCAAAAAAAAAAATAATTAAAAAATAAAAAAAAAAAAAAAAAAAAAAAAACTGACCATAACACCACTTACCAATGAGCTGCATCTATTTTTTTGGTTGCTATTCTTTTTGAATCACACTTGCATGGTGTTATACTTGAAAATGGCACTATTGAACAAATAAAAGTTTCACAGTAGATCGTGACAGATCTTTTGGCCACTTTGTATATGCTGCCGCTCGACTACGTCAGAAGATGGATTTTTCTTGAGCCATGCATGTCATTCATGTGTCACACAACATGCGCTACTGAGCACTTATTTGGAACTCTGGACAGGTGAACATTGAAATAGTACCCTTGCAAAATGACCTCCACCTCAAAGCCCATCAGGCTGCATCAAACTTTTGGTGCAGCTATGAAGGTTGCCGGTTCGTCCTTCCTTTGTGAATCCGTCTTTTCTGACATGAACATCATCAGGAACTAACACTGTTACAAGAAATGCTCGGTGGCATGATAATTCTGTTAAAATGCTGCAGAATTTGGTGATAAGTTCAAAATTTCGTTATCATTTAAAAAAAATCTGAAAGCTAATTTTTGTATGTTACACAATTGACAACTTGCACAAATGTGGTGTGCATGATTTGTTAAACGCTGTCAGTGTCTCGTGAAAATGGGCCACTGATTTCCTTGGAATGTAGTTTAAGTCATCATTTGAAAATGTAAATACTTAAGATAGAGATTTATAGGAACACTGTTGCATATTGATATTTATCAGTTTCCTACATTTCAACACTCCGAGCACATAAACGCCTTTCTTGCGTGCAGCACAGTGCCGATGCTGAGCACAAGCATCCCAAAATGCCCTTTTTTGGCACCAGCCCACTACCTCCATCCCTTTTTTGCAGTACCTCACCTTCATCTATGCAATACCTATATTTATATTTATGTACATATTTCCCTGGGACTACAGCTGTTACTTTTACAGCCACTGTCCTGCACAAGAAACTTCCTTTTTACACTTTTTCTTCTTTTTGTATCAAGTATTATATTGTATATCCTGTAAATGGTCTTCTGTACTGCTGCTGTGACAACTGAATTTCCCCGCTGTGAGACTAATAGCCTTTCTTATCTCATCTTGCTAATATTTATTGTGAGAAATCAGGAACATGATCAGTGTCTCCATGTGGATGAATATAATTAATAATTCATAATTACAGGAAAGTAGAGTGACCTAGTTATTTCAACAAGTGTGTATCAGTCTGGTAGCCCTTCGCACTAATCGGTAGCCAAAAAGTAACTCAAATTGCAAAATGTAAGTGAACAACTGCCCTAAATATTTCGTACTGAAACTTGAAATTGCTATTGGAAGTAAACAAATGGATTTTCTCAGTAAGCATGTTAATACTACTGTTTGTAATCACAGAGAAAACAAAAATAGCTGTCAGTAAAGCCCAGTGAAGGTCAGGTAGCTAAGTAGAGAATCTAAAGGTCGTTTCTTACGCGTGGAAGAGCACTTGGAGTAGGTGTCGCTGGACGACTCCTCTCTGAAGACGGACTTGGGCCGGTGCTTCTGCTTGGGCTTGGGGGTCTTGGGCTTTGCGAGGCCTTGCTCCTCAAACATCTCCTGCTGCTTCCGCTGCAGATACTGCTGCTTTATCAGCTCCCGCCGCGTCTTCTCCTCTTCTTTGCGCAGGCGGTCCTCCTCGGCCTTTCGCCTGGGGACGGGGTTCAACCGTCGGGACATCAGCGCGTTTTTGGAAAAATAAAACCAAACTTTGTATCTATGTTTTCCCCCTGGTGCGTTACCGGGCTTCATCCCGTTTGAGTTCCGCTTCGGCTTCCAGCTGCTGTTTGCGAATACGAGCCTCCTCCGCTTTCTTCTGCTGCTTTAGCAGGAAGGCGGTTCTCTTCTTCGCCAGCTCATCCTCGGCCTTCTGCTCGTCCTGGAACATCCAACCGAGATACGTCGGTATTCATTGGGCGTCGCGGAAAAATTCAGAAAAACACTGTCCAAGCCCGAGCCACAGAAAATGAATGCAGGTAATGTCAGTGGAACTGACGGAGGTTTTCATTTCATCACGTGTGTGTGTGTTGATTTTGGCAACAATGGCGGCTTTTAACAGAAAAGTAGCGCCGTCTCGAATGAGCGCCGTCGATGCCGGGGCTCGGCCTGGCTGGGAACAAGCATCTGCTTCAGATACGATTGAAGAAAGGGACAAAAATTCAGTAAACATGACAAAGAGGATGAGCTCATGCCTCTTAAATTATAAGACCTTAAACAAAAGTATAAATTATTAAATTATTTATTACTTTTCCTTTCGGCTGCTCCCTTCGGGGGTCGTCACGGCCAAACATCTGCCTCCAACTAATGCTGGGCTTACACCAAACTATTTTTACCGTCACAGACTAAAAACTGAGAGTCGAAAGGAAATTTTAGGAGTTTTACAGGAGTCGCCTCACGCTCCCACCATCTCTGTCGTTAAGCATGAGCTGGTCGTCTGATCAGTCTTTTCGAGTCTTGGGCTTTACGACAATATCAGACACGCTTCATATCATCGCAGTCTCTACGGTGACGGTAACACAATCAACAACCAATAGATGAGCTCCAACAAAACTTGGAAACAGCAAACCTGGTGGACAAACAAACAATCACCAGAGCAGTACTGGCGGCAGAGACAGTATTTGTGGGCTGTACGGATTAACGGTAACGGCAAAGGACGTCCTGATCGAGACGGACCGTCCAGAAAGAAGCGGGGCAGATGGAGGAGCTTTGGGCAGAACAGGCCGGCTTGTCACTCTCCAACGTATCACGACCGAGCGGAGAAGGAAAAGCGGAGGACTGAAAGAGCAAAGCTCTGCAGTTACCCAGTGAAAACACTGCATGGTGGGGAAAAAAAAGGCTGAAAGAATCCAGTCTTAGTCTTGGAAATAGTGACATTGAGGGATTCACAGTCCTTGGAAAATCTCAGTCTGAGACTGGGCTGAGACTAAAAACTGAAAACTAGTCTTTAGATGTGAGCAGGTGGGAGATGATCGTTTCCCACGAGTCTTTTCCAAATGTTTTCAAAGTCTTCTGACGAATGGGGAGACCCTCTCCTCCACACCAACTAACTTGGGGTTTGGCTTCAATAAGTGTTTCACTTCAGCCAAAACCCTCTCAGTCATTATTTTGTGCTTTGTAGTTCATTGTGGTCAAGCATGTCTGAATTAAGATACTGACTGAATAAATAAATAAATCTCCAAACTCAACTTCATTGTCCTCTTTCACTCCATTGAGAAATCTCTGGTCTTCCTCCTGCCTAGCAGTACCAACCTCAGCATACCTTCTGCCCAGTTCCTCCTCATCCCTCCTCTGCACATGTCCCAACCATCCCAGTCGGACTTCATCTCTAGATCTTCTGACATGTGCTGTCCCTCTGATGGACTCCCTGTTCATCGTCTTCACTTCCAAAGAGAACCTCAATGTCTTCATCTCTGCCTGCTGTCTTCACCTCAGTGGCTCTGAGCCGGACCACATGGCTGCTCTCGCCTCCATCTTCTCCACCTTTCCTTTCATTTGTGCTCTTTTATAATCCAGACACTTTTCCCCAGCCGTTCAAACCTGCTTGCACACGTGTCTTCACTTCTTCTGCACCCCCTTCGACTGTTGACCCTAAGTATTTTAAGTCCTCCACTTTCCTCCTCTCATCCACACACACGTATGGCTGACCCTCATTCCTCTCCTTCCAGAATGATGATGATCTATATTTCTTCGTGACTGGTTTCAAAAACAGGGCCAAACTGAAGCTGTTGAACCTCCTATGTATAGAATGGGCAAACTTGTGGCCTGGCGGGGCCACAGAGGGCCATCTGTGCGAACTCATCGTGGTGGATAATCGGTTAAAAATCGACAGCATTGAAATCAGAGACCGTTCCGAAACGTGACTTGTGAGATGAATCCATTACCCGCTACTGTCCAGAAAAACGTGTTGTCTCCAGTCGCGAGGAAAGTGCAACAGTGTCTATGCTGAAAATTCTTTTTGGAGCTCTATTTCTCCACATAAAGATAACTTGCTTCCTATCCACGGGGCCTACCTTGAAGAAGAAGCCCATGACCGACTTCTGCTCGCCATCTCCCTCCGTCGTCCCGTCCTCTGCCTGCTCCTCCTCCTCCGGCGCCTTCAGCTCTGACATGTCCACCTCGATCAGGTGAGCTTTGCTGCGCTGCGTCTCCTCCGATGTGGTGTTCTCTTTCCCTGAACCGTCCGAGGAGTTGAGCTGGGACTCTCTCAGGGTGCTGGACAGGCACTCGTCGAAGGACACTTCTGGGGAAGCCAGCGCGGTCAGGTCCACCCGCGTCGGCAGCCGCATGTTGGCCTCGTCGTGGAGTCTGAAGGCGGCGCTCCGCGCATGGCCCGAGCCAGGCCTGTCGATTGTCTCTGCCGCCGTGGAGGCTCTGGGGCCGGGGTTGTCGGGCTGCTCGGCCCTGGGGGACCTGCCCCCCGCCGACTGCCGCGGATGCGCCTCGGACGCGCTCTGGGCCGGCGTCAGGGTCCTGGAGGCGTGCCGGCTCTGCTCCTTGCCGATCTTCAGCTCGGACGGTTTAGATTTGGAGCTCCGGCCTGAGCTGAGTTTCGGCGGCTTCCTGGTGGGGGCGCTGCCGGTGCCGCAGAGATGCTCCACGTAGTGAAATCCTCCGCCCGCCTTAGAGTCACTGTTTTTGTCAGCCGTGTGTGGGGGAGGCGGCGTGGCGCCGGGCGGGGACTGTACATTCTGTTTCATCAGCACCTCTTGCTGAAGCGACAGCTGCATCATCTGCTGCTGGATGCTGCCGATGGCCTCGTTCAGCAGCTCGATGGAGCGGCTGCACTCATTCAGGTCCAACTCTTCCTCCAGATAGAAGCTGCCGCTGTTCCCTTTTCTGTCCGCTTCTAAGGCACCTGTCGGGTTGGTTCCCTCAACCTCTTTGCCCGCCCTCAGGGCATCTGCGCACATATCGTCCTTACTCGACGCGCCCTTTTCGCCATTGAGCTCGTCTTTTGAGAGATCGACTTTGACCGGGTTGGGTAACGTGTCGCTCTTGCCGCCGCCTTTCTTCACGATGTGCAGGAACGCGGCTTTACCCAGTTTCTGCCTCTGCCGCGCAGACAGCACCTCCATCTTCTTTTTTTGATGCTCGATAGCGCGCCGCTTCTCCTCGAGCTGCATGCGAAGCTGGACGAGTTCAGAAGCAAGAACATTAGCACCGCCGCTTCCGTCGCCCGTACGAATAAAGCCCCCCAGGGGCGAGGAGGGACTCTGGTCCCTTTTGAGCCTCCAGGAGGAGGCCAGCGGCCCGCTGCTCTCCGAGCCGTCTGGAGTCGTCCGTTGAGAGCTGGAGGCGCTGGAGCGCAGGTCGTGGTTGCTGCCAAAGCGCTGCTGCTGGGCTTTGCGCTCTGCGAAGGAGGTCATACGCACGCTCCCGCTGGCCATGCTGCTCGCCTGGGAGTGATTGCTAAGGCAGGGGCTGGAACGGCCGCTGCAGCCGTTCATATCTTTGTCCTCGTGCTCTTTCACATTCATGTCTTCTTGAAGCTTGGCCGATTCTTCTTCGTCCTCGTCGTTCAACGCTTTCCTCGGCCACATTTGCGCTTTCGTGGTGGCAGCTTCATCCAAGTATTCCTCCTCCAGGTCTTCCAGCTCGGGCTCCTGGTCCGGCTTTCTATCCTCCGAGTCCGAATGAAGGAAAAAACCCCCGGGGGGTTCCCTGGACGAAGACTCCACGCTGCTGGTGATGCTTGGTTTGAAGGCCGTCTGACTCTGCGGAGGCTCCTCCACCAAATCAGTCTCCTCACCTGGAGGACTAAAGGTCTGGTTGAGGACGCAGGGCGTTTTCCTGCGAACGGCTGACGCAGATCCATCTCCTCTGCGTACGGAGCCCCTTCCAGAGGAGCGCGGCCCTTCGCCGCTTTCCTCCTCTTTGTTGAGGCATACGGACTTCTCTTTAGCAGTTTTGAGCACGGCAGGCATCAGCGGTTCTAAGTAAAAGCTATCTGGTTTGGACTCGGCGGAGGATTCCTGTCCCGCTTGCACCGTTTTTGAGATGGTGGGACCATCTGTTTTGGCGGCTGCCACCAGCGTCTCTTCTTCGTCCTCTATGTTGACAGTTCCCGAGAGGCCGTGGCCATTAAATCTGCGCACTGCAGCCTGCGAAGGCTGGAGGACGGATGTCTGGTGTTTGGGTGTGACGTTGATGATGTTGGACGCCAGGCTGTCTTTGCTTATGGAGCGGGCCAGACTCACGCTGTCACCAGAGACTATGTCCGCATCGCTTTCCGTGGCCGCGTGGAACATGTAGGGGCTCAGCGTGGACACGGGTCTGCAGAGAGAGAAAGGTGGGTTTTATTGAAAACAAATTTACACACACCTAAATACCTCCCTTAACAGTGGAGGATCCTAAAAATGGAAGGATGATGGTCAGTCTGTGACACAGCTACTCGAGACAGACTCTCAAACATGAGGTTTATTGTCATTTATATGTAGAAATGTCATGGCCCGTGCTTTGCTCAATACACACTTTAAGGCTCATTTCTGCTCACGTTTAGTACGTACATACTCAGACTTATAAGTTGAATTGGTTGCATGAACGAGCTTGTACCTCAATTTGCTTGTATAAAAAACAAAAACACAAAAAAAACAAAATAAAAAAACAAACAAACATTGAAATGAATTGAAAGGCTATTGATCTGTTGTGTTTTTAAATAAGAAAACCATACTTTACATAAAAAAAAATAAAAATAAAAAGGGAAAAAAACATAAGAGAATGTAAAGAAATAAACTGGTTTTTAATAGGTGAATTTACCTTGAAGATCGGACAAAGATACCGTCGGCAGAGAAGACCGGCGGAGATTTTTCATTTCATGCTCAATGGCTTAACTCAACTCACCCACTATACACTTAATGTTACAATGTATTGCTAAATGTAACTCGCACACTATGCTACAATTTATTGTTAAACTTAATTCTGCGGCCGATCCTTTTTAAATTGATCAAACCGACGGGCTTTGAATTACTCCTCTGACGCCGCCATCAGCTGCACCGAAACCCCTGTGTTCTCATCATCTCAGCAAAAACAACTTCATCTATTCGGTGACGAGTCGACGAAACACACACCTCTCAACACGTTTTTCCATGATATTCGCTGGCCTGCCTAACACCTGTTTTTAAAACGCCCCTGCACAGACAACAACAAACCAAAACAAAATAAATAAATAGACTGAGTGACGGCTTGTATTTAGGAAAATTTGTTCGGTGATGCACTTTTAAGTCAAGGTTCCACCGTATGTCTGATTCAAATATTGTCATACGTCGCTGCCGCATACTTCCCATGCGTACTCCCCACAAACATACAGGATTACGCAGGAAACCAATGCCAAGGATGGACAGAGGGTTCCGTCCATATATTTAACTTTGAGCATAAATGAGCCTTCATACATATCCAAAATGCCCTGTACTCTCCCACATGCAGGTTTTATTCTCCATCTGTAGCCGTTGAAGCGGTCATTCAGAGTAATAGGAGTAATTGTTCTCTGGCCCTCTCGTTTGAGATCTTTCTGGTGATACGGTTGAAAACAGAACCGCTTCTATAAAAGGCGTATGATATAAAAGCAACCCCTTCTCCACTTGGACTAAATATTAACTCGACCACCTTTTATGAGCCACGGCACATATTTTACATTTGAAAAATCACACGGCACACCACCAAATAAATATGTCAAAAACATGTTTAATGATGTAGAATGAAACTGTAGTCTCAATTTACTTACTCAGTGTGAAATCTGGCCCTGTTTGGTTGAACACAAAGCTGATATTCTAACAGGAACCGGCTGTTTGGATTTAGCGGTGACTTCAGCAATTTTGTAGCTAGCTTTTAGAGCTTTCTCACTCGTCTTGGTGGTTTTCTTCAACAACGCTGCCTGTTTCTCAGTCTGTTTACACAGATGAACAAAATAGTCTGTGTTCGTATCTTGAAGAGAAAGCTGTTTAGTTTGGAGTTGGCGTTTAAGTTTGCTTGGAACCTAGGCACTGTTGGACAGCTTTTCCCCATACAGCAGGCCTAATGGAGTCGGCTCGGTTGGTTCCCCAGTGAAAGTGAATCCAAACGCAATAGAACTTTCATTGTATTGTTTTGAGCTCACCTTTTTTACCTTCCTCTGACCACGACTCATACTTGGGCCTTAATCTGGGTCAGAATGTTCTTCAGGACCAGAGGGTCCTGATTAAGTACTTTTTCTTTTAGAATATTTATCCATCACGTATCACTGCCGCTGTCTCACTCAAAGCATCACTTATTACTCTGCTGACTGAGCAGCAGCAGGTAGATACACGGTGCCATGGCACAGTGGTTGGGAAAGATTGAACTACACACACGTAGCCATCTGAAAGCTCGTGTGAGAGGGGCTTGCTTTCAGCAGGTAAATGAAAAAAAAAAGAAAAAAAAAAGGTGCATTTCCCTTCCATGTCTTAAATTACCTCTGCCTCTTGTCAGGCCAGGCGACGACAGAACCTCGAGTTTGTCCATCCATCTGAGTCAGGGAGTTGGAGCGATTTCTTATACCTTGCCAAAACACACAAGACCGAGGCTGAAGCATGAAAACAGCAGCTGAAGTAGGACGTTAGGTTCTTCCACGGTAGATGGAAAGTGGTGGTGGCGAAGCCTGAAGGCCTGGCTGTAAGAAGGGCTTACCTGCGCCATCCTCTTGTTGCTTCTGCTGCCGTTGGCGCAGGGGCAAAAGTGGGTGGGATGGACTGAAGGATGGACCCCCTTTACTGAAAAGGAAAAAAAAGAAGAAGTTTTCTAGTTGCGGCAAAACAGCAGCCGACAAAACATTACCAGCCGGAATGCACGGCGGAAATTCCTCGGCGGGTAACCCGGGAAAACCGTTCATTTTTTCTGGTCAACATTGCCGCAGTAAAAAGGCAGACAGTGCCGGAGGCGGGCCAAAACTCCAGTCAGTTCTGAGTGATCCTTTTTCTTATACATCAAAACAATGCGCGACCGCGTACCCAGGAACCAAAAGGTGACGGCAAAAAAAATACATCTCTTTTGTGACTTGAGATTAGCGAAGAAGTGGACGGAATGGTTACAGGTGTGTTCATTTCGAATACAGCCAAGGCCCGAGCATACCTTCCCGTCCTTTGAGGGATATTCTAACTGGCTACTGGGGGAGAAGGGGCAGGAGCATGAGGAGGTAGAAGGAGGAGGAAAAGTGAGGGAAGACTTACAGGGAATCAGACTCTTCAGGGTGCAGGAAGTACCTGTTACAAACATCTGGGCTGCTCTGGTTATCAGCCACGCTGGGGCTGGCTAGGAAGCTGCGCTTGGTCGCGTTGGAAATGGGCACTGATGGACGGGCACTCTTTGGCTGAGCAATGGCTCTAGCTGCAAAGAGCGGGAGAGAGGCATATTGATCATTAACACGCACGCTAAGTCTGGTCAATACACTGGCAGACACCCCGGATCGGATGGTGATGGTCACTTTCACTTTCCTGTGCAGGATTTCCCCTTCAGTCATTTAAACATTTGGCTGCAATGTATTGATCTTCGGATATCTAAGTGCAACGCAGCGTTCTTTTTGATACACATCTGCTATTCGGTCTACTAATGTCCAAAAAGTCACAAGCAGATGCAGAAGTGTCCATACGGTCACTCTACGACTGATCACAATGGAAACAGTGGCGGCTATAAGTCATGCGTGATTGTTAATTTTTAAGTGAGGGGAAAAAAAATTAAATAATAAAAAATAAAATAAAAAAATAAATAAATGAAAAAAAAAAAAAAAATCACCATCTTTGAACTCTTGCAGGTCCCTGGGCTGGACAAACTCCGGCTTGACAGTCTCAAACCACCAGAAGAGCTCGGCGATGAAGACCATCACGTTGTGCTGCACGTTGACAACATTTGGGAAAAAAAAAACAAGTGAAATGTAAAGCTAACCAAATGATATGTACAATTAAAAAAAGTCCATGAATCCAGTGTCTCTACCTTTAGCACAAGGGGTGAGTAGAGCATGTCCTCTGTTGTCAGATAGAAGCTTTTATTGAGATACTCATTAGCAAACTCTCTGAGCAGCTGGATGTTGTACAGGCTATCAGCGATGGATGGCACTTCCTTCAGGCAAATATCTGATAACACGGGAGGTGGACGGGTCACATTGGGACACAAGTCAGCGACCTTACAGTTATAAATGTCACACCTACTTGACAGGGACAGTCAGCCATGAGCGACGGACAAAAATAGTATCACACATGGATATCAAATGGATGGCAAAAGCTTGATGCAAATTCACCGGAAACGGACACTGAATCAGTGTGTGTGTGGGCGTGTTGAAGTGAGCATACCGTCCAGCTTCATCAGGTCTGGACAGTAATAATGAACCACTGTCAGCATTGCAGCTCCGTCACAAACATCCCTCATCAGGTCTTCCAGCAGGGGGAAGAAGGGAAGTTGGCGGCCCGACGCGTGTTCCCGACGGTACCGCACCTATCCACGAGAGGGAGAGGATGAGGGTCAAAGAGGAAGTGCAAAAAAAAAAAAAAAAAAAAAAAAAACCACCACACTTCTTAAAAAAAAAAAAAAAAAAGCAAGACAATGAAAAAAAATTCCCCCGCCCCCTCATCAAACAACACAAGTA
>CAAKHD010008529.1:34287-47832 GCA_901007705.1 Fistularia tabacaria | reverse complement strand
AAATTAAAAAAAAAAAGGGGCAATTTGAAGGGCTGGAAAAAATTTTAAACCCCCCTAAGAAAAATTTCCCAGGGGGGGGGGGGGAAAAAAAAAAAAAAAAAAAAAAAAAAAAAAAAAAAGCGTTAGCTTTTCTCCCCCTTGCTCAAACACTGGCTACAAAGCAGCACAGAATGAGCTTGAATGAGCCACGGTGGAGTGTGTGCACACATCGACACAGAACTATGCGTGCAAAGGGGGAGAAAGAGGGACGAAAATGGGTATGGGGGAGCTGGCATCCAACTTACAGGGACTAGCTTCCAATACCATTTGGAGGGAGACTATCCAGTTTGCAAGGATAAGAGAGGGGAAGTGGGAACAGATGAGGAAGAGGAGCAGAGAGATTAACAGGTCAGAGGTCACAGACAAAAAGCTTGGATTTGCTTCCGATCAAAAAAGGGAGGAACAAAGAGGAAAGGTTTACAACAAATCCAAAATGACGTTAAAACTGTCGGAAATTTTCTTCAGGACACAAAAGTATTGACACACTTCAAGAAAGAATAATCAATAAGGAAGGAGTTATTTCTAGAAACTCCACCCGGGGCTCAGTATGTTGTACCTTTCTTTTCTGGAAAACACCTTTCAGAGCAACACTGTACCTTTTGGTGACTTGGGGAGTCCAGCAGGTGGTGCTTGACTTTGTGCTCCTTTTCTGAAATTTCCCTCATCTTCATGTTCACCTGCAGAAATGGAAACGAGACATTTTAAACGGGGCTGCGGGATCCAGCTAAATCAATAACAACCCCTGTTCATTTTGACCCGCGATGATTTTTGAGAACCCCTGCTCCGTGTGTCTGCTTGTTTGACCTTGTTGATCCAGAAGACCATTGCATCCTCCAGGTCAAAAGGCAGCTCCTTGGAGGCACTGAAGGTGGAGAAGCGTTTGACAGAGGCAACCACTTTCTCTATGCTGATCATCTCCACTGTGTAGGCCATCATCAGAGCGTCGATCATGGGCATGTGAGCGCTCTGGAGGAGAGAAAGAGGCGAGAAAAAAAGACTTGTTTTGGGGGGATTTGCAATGTCAGAAACCAGACTTCATTTTGGATTCACATGGTGCAATAATAGTTTTCTTGCCCATATTTCATTTTATTAAAAAGGGGAAAACAGGCAAAAACTTTGGCGCTGTGCACGCAGCAGCCTTCGGGCACAATCCTGGGAGAACCTGTTGTGATAACTGTTTTTAAATCCAACCAAACAATGAGTTCATAGAAAATAATCTCTACCCCCCCCCCCCTTCCTGGTTCTCCAGGGGGTTGCCAGGCGCTGCCCTGAGCGTTATCCGACCATTTAAACAAACACCTGTACACGCATGTGTGTTTGTGGTCCAGAGGGGGAGACTGGATTCTTAGGAGCCTCAGCTGTTGCCTGAAGAAGAGTCAGACAAGGTGTTGGAGGAGGTGCTGCCCGGAGATACACGCTGCTATTCCATTCACACACACAAAAGGACCGGCTTCTGTGGAAACGCCTTGTCGAGTCAGCAAATCGGGGTGCTGTTGGAAGGGGTGGGGGGGCTCCGCCGTTTGGAGATAAGTGCTGTACTCCGCCAGGATTTTTCCATCCCCTCACCAGGCTTTGTGTCTGCCTACTTGCACACAAGCCAGCGTGGATTATTTTGTCTAGCCTCTAACAGGAAAAATAGATACACATCCCTGACACGCCTGCGAGCTGGCCGGAGCGGAGGCCTGCTCAGTGCCACAGCTGGTTTCTATGGCAACAACAAGGGGGAAGAAGATTGGCGAAAGCGAGAGAGCTTGTCATTTTATCTGGCGTGAAGAGCTACTGGTCAAATTGTTGAGACATTGGATCTCATATCCACAGAGTGGATGGGCTGGAACTTCAGTTTCCTGTACAGTGAAATGAAAGTGTTGATTCAGCTGATGACTGAAAGGATGCGGGTTACGCAGCACTGATAAAGGTTTCCTATAAGCGGATCTATAAAACATTACAAGCATTATAGCGGCCGTGAACGGGGGTGAACAAAGCCGTGATTTAGCAAATGCTCTTAAGAGATTGGCAGTATTCTAGTAACGTCGAGGGGAAGAAAACGAAGCCCATTGTCAGATATGGATCACGGGTAACCCGGTTAGTCTTTATGAAATTCCTGCTCTGACTCGGCGCAAGCCTCACTTTAAGCTCCCCATATTCTATGTTTGTTTTGGGGTTTTTTTCTCAAGCAAATTAATAAACTGGCTTACTGCTACAGACAGAAAAGAGAAGCGGCAACAACGGGACAACAAAATCTGTGACTTTGTCCAGTGGATATTCACAGTCTGTGCTGGAAATTGCCAGAGAGAGGTTTTCTGAACAAAGGAAAAGCTGACGTTTCCTGTTAAGTGTCTCCTCACTCAATGGAGTCCAGGAAACCTCAAGAATTGTTTTGATGGTTTATGCAAACTTGATATGGCGATCTGGGATATCACAATGCCGATGAAATAAATGTCATGCCCCCTGCAGGCGGAATAACTGGAGGAGGCAATAAGACAATGACTTCTGCAGCAACGGAAGAAGTGGTGAGCTCAACCATATGAGATCATCAAAATACCAGCGTTTGGATAAAGAGACCTGTCAACTGAGATACTGCAGGGGAAAAAAGACATTTTAATCCTGCCATCTCACAGCAACAGGACAAACTCACAGCCCCACGCTGAAAGGAAGTCCTCCCGTGCAACAGTCATATTCCACTTATTTTGAATGAAAGTGACGGAAATGCACTGATTTCGGCTCAGTCACGTAGACAAACGTCTACATTTAACTTATATTTTGAAATACTGCAGGCGCCCATGTCATTGTGGTTGCTTGGAACTTACCATTTTGATGGGCATGCACGCGAGGTCCCCCTCTGTGACGGGTGTGTCGTCGCTCTCCACAACGTAAATGCCCTTCCTGGACAGGGACTGGATGACGGACAGGTGTGACTGGAGGGACGCCGCCTGCTCTGTCTTGAGGATGAGGGTGCAGACGCGGCAGTAGAGCTCGCAGGAGAGCAGCAGGCGGATGACGGGCGGCTTTATGTGCTCCTGCTCATACTGGTCTGTGTAGAACGGGTCCTTTAGGTCCTCTGGAATATGGTCTGGAATGGGGAGTGAGTGGCTTGTTGAGATGTGGGGTCTTACATGGGGATTGCACATGTTCAAATTGCGACTGATTTTTTTTTCCCTCTCAGTTGAACAGTTTAAAAATATCTGCTTTCAACCTTGTCAAGATAAGACACGTAACAATAATATTCTCAATCAACAGTAACCAAACTGTTTCTTAGGCAACAGGATCCTGGGATGAAAACAAAACAGGAGATCCATCCCATGCACCATCTGGTCTGTCTTCCCTTTGCAGCTTTCTTACACATGGCGACTTTTTGCAACGAGTTGCAAATTATTGCCTCAGGTGACACCGTCGACGCGGCCGTGCAGACACACCAAACGCAATGATGGAAAACACAATTCTGTTTTGCGAGCTGTGAAGTCACTCAAAAACAGACTACGTCCATATAAGGACACGGAGCCGTGCACTGGACCTGGAGCATTCCAACGCCAGACATACGCTCTGCTACAAGGTACACCTAACATCAAGGCCAAGCATATGTCGAAAATTATTTTCCTTTTCTATAAAATGGTACTAAAAAGAATAGCCTGGTACCACTAATACATTCTTTTTTTAAGCTCCGTCTAACATCTCTTGGAACTGACGGGATGGAGGAGGCAGCTTGTCTATCTGAAGGTAGACAGGCAGCTTCTTCCAGCTGGTGCCACAAATCACTTTGCATTGTGTACGGTAAACAACCAGGGTACAAATCCAAACACCTGAGAAGGGAGCCATATCATAATATATCGATTCTAATGCGGCAGTGGTATTCCTCGTGGAAAATAATGTCATATTCTATTACAATATAAAACAAATCTTTCTGCATAATGCCATGTAAATTCATCGTAATAAATCTGCAATGCAGCCACTTCTTGCACGAAAATTCCACAAAGAATAAGATTGAGTTTGAAATACGATTTTTAACTTAAATCCCTGAAGATGCACAAATCAGTTGATAAAATGTTACAATATAGAGAAAAACGTAGTGTTATTGCTAATTACTGATGTAACAGAAGTTGGATTTTGCTCGAGATAACCATCCACGCAGGTTACTCTTTCATTGCAGGTTGTAGCACTATGCACATCAACTGCCAACTTTGCAACAGCACATGGCATGCAGACATGACGAGAGCAAATTAAAAGAAAATAAACAAACTTGGGAATATCAAGAATTGTGCATTACAAAAAATGGATTGCATCTAATTCGGTCTCAAAATCATGAATCAATAAACACGGCTGGCGCTATCGAATACCTAAGACGTTTTCCCGATGGACGAACTAATTGAATAATGCACTAATTGATGCCTCTAAGACAACCCCACAGGCCACACTGACACACACGCTGCATGTCATTGTGAAACAGCGCTAATGCATTATGCATAACATGGAACATACCGCGGGTCATTCCTCGATAGCGGTGTCTGGAGTGTATTAACAGGCCATAACAGTGGGAACGATTGTGTGTGAAAACAATGGGGTCCGGCTGAGGCCGAGTCTTCACGTTCGACTTCATTCTGCAGACAGTGATGTTGTCTGGCAGCGGCCCCCTCCGCTCCCGAAACCGAGAGCCTGGCTGTAAAATGTACCGACCACGACGGGATGGAGCGCGAGGGCGAGCGTCTGCCAACAAGACCTGTGATGAGCTAAAGAGGACTCAGCCAAACATGATTAACACAGGCAAGCCTCGGACTCGATCTAATCATGCAAATCGCACTGGGTAGCACTCTCCGGACAAAGTTGAGCCTGTTGCTCAAGGTGCGATTCGCACTAGCACCGGTGAGGGTTAGTGGTAAGGGGTGCCGAGAAAAAGGGAAATAAATAAAAAGAAAATCCACAAAAAAATCATGTCTAACTGTATAAATCTGCAGCTTACTGAGTGGTGAAATGTGTGAAAATAATGTGAAATCTTATGCCAAGGCATTTGCAGTCACCAGATCACAAGTCAAATTGAGTAACGCAGGTATTTTTTTTTATTTTTTTTTTTATTTTTAAATCACTGACATGGGACAGGACTCTCCAGCTGAACCAGGACATGTCTGAAAGTTTGGCATTACATCCACGATTGGCACAATGCTTTTTCTCCACCTGCAACTGCAGAGCAAGACGTCCAAAATACACCGGCTGACCAATCCCTCGCTTTCGCTGTCAGTTTGACTGCAGGCAAATACAGAAAATTACTTTTTGGAGAGTGGTCATGATGAAGTCTGTTTCGGGTCCTCGTCACAGATACCACACAGGACACGGCTTGGATTAAGAAAACAGCTCAGCCTAAGCGGCATACAAAAAAATTGCAGTGATAACCACGTGGGTCCGATAAATATTTGGTTCCCATGGAGTAAAGGCTGCATTTAGAAGAGTTGCCTCATCCAGTGCACCCAAAGCTTCTCAGAGAGCGGATGCTTTTTCATCTTTTTTTTTATCCGTTTTCCATTAGTTGTTTTTTTTTCCCTTTTAGTGAACCATTCTTATTTGTACAAAGAGATTCCTACGCTCAGTCCTTCAGCCAGCATCATTAGCCAGGCCGAGGGATAACAACACCGAATTGAGCAAGCCAATCAGCCTAAGTATGCACTTTGAATAGATATGCATGAGCCAAAAAATTGAATTTTACAGGAGGGTATGCATAGACAAGAGAGAGCAAACAACAACTGCTTTCCAATTAGCCTGAATTACCCTTAAAAACAATATCCATCTCTTCAATATGATGCCCTCGTTCATACTATGAAACTGAGTAATGGCTACATACATATAGAGGGCCAGAGTGCAGCAAGACACTGGAGGAGCATTACGGAGATGACTGACAGGTCCAAAAGACGGATTTTTGTCTGAATCACATTTCAAGTGTAAACAGAATCCCCCAGAAACCGAGAAATAATGTTAAATATTGTATCTGTAAACACCAGGGCTTAGAATGAGCAGTGATTCAGAAGCCCGAGTTCTTTCACGTTTTCTACCGTTTGTGCTCGTGGAAGCCTCTGGGCCATTTGGATTGAGTGAAGGTGTGGCAAAGCCGCTGAGCACACACGCGCACGCGCACACACACTTGACAGCGGGGCAGACAAGAAAAGTACCAAGGTGCGGGTAACAATTTCAACAACTATGTTGACAATGATTTTCAGCTTGTGCTTTTGCTGCAGCTGTTTCTTGTTTTACACGACTGCAGTGCGCTTGTGAGGTAAATAGAGCATTGTTTAAAAACAAGCAGCCACTTACAGCTGTTAGACGGCTTGTACACATGGCGCAGACAAGTTCAGGCACCAAGACATGGTGAAAGAAGTCGGATTTGGCACACACAACACTCATTAAAAAGTGAAACAATGATTGTGCTGTGCTCCATGTTGCAAAATTTATAATCAGTCGACCAAAAACTTTTACAATTGTTCTAAATTTGATACAAAACAGCTTAACTATTTCCGCTTTAAGGCCCCAGATAACAAATTCTACCTTGTCTCTTTAGAAACTAAACAGCCTATATTTTGCACTGAAACACAATCATATTTTAGGTCAATTCCCACTCACATTAATAAAGCACAATCTAGAAAGTCTGCAGTTGCACCTGGCACTTTCTAGAATAGATGTCAGTGACGATCATGTAAAGGTTCATGATTTGCTCAAAGCAGGGTTTCTTACAGCGCGCTGTGAGACTACTTTTCGATGATGTTTCAAACAAAAATGCATTAATCATCTAGCAGACATCTTTAAGAAGTGTCTTGAACGAGGGACAGAGTACCGTGCGCACGTGTGTGTGCAAGACAGTCCATACGAAGTTGGCAGTAACAAAGAAGTGCAGTGTTTGGCTACGGTTCAAGATCCTGACAAATTCTTGTGCCTCGCTGTTCTGCCTGAAACTGGGAGCACTGACCCCGGCTGACTCCAGAAAAGCTGATTTCGAAACAGCGATGGAGCTCTGCATTCAGGTGACAGGCAAATATTCTTCTTTCACCAGTGATCTTGGTCTAAGCAGAGGTGGGCCGTTCTACCCATGCGGGCAAAAATGATATTCTAATGATGTCGCTTTTATCCAGGACTGCCTCCGTCGCTGGGGATATTAACCTCAATATTACACTGAATAGGGTAACCTTGCAGACACATGAAGAATGCACTAATTTGAACGCATTTATGCCTCAGCATTCCTTTTCACGCTGAGATTTCGGGATGACGTGTGCATGCAAAAAATATTAAAACTATTGTACATATGTGCAAACCTCACATCTGTTGCTAAAGCTCCGTCCCATCCTGTCAGTCCTTAAATGCCATTACCTCTCACAACAAAGGGAAACATCAAGCTCTAATGCAAACAGCACACACACAAACACACAAGTATTTTCCATGCTCCAAGTAGTCAGTCCAACAAATATGGCCCAATGCGTGGCTCAGCCTGATTTGGGTTCCATCTTACTGACCACCCGGTAAGAATGGAAGGATGTGGTGAGTCAGTGTGAGAGGTTTCATTGGCCAAGTGTCAAAAAGGGAATTCATTTTGACCTAAAGTCCACACATGTACAAATATTTCTCTCTTTCAGCCTCGTGCCGTCAAACGTTTCACCCTGGAACCTCCAAACATTCTGCTGACCATCGGTGTATTAGCACTGGAACAATAAATACTCTGTTCCAACAATTATATTTGAAGCTAAAACTGCAATGGAGGAAAGCACAGACCTCCGAGAATGCCAATGGCATCTTCCTTGGCGCGTGCTGCAATCCCAGATCCATATAATCCAGCTGACAGGCATACATACAGGACCAAAAACAACCTCCAGGACTATGATTGGGACAGTGAAATATGCTGCGCTGTCGGAAATACCATCTTCTGTGTCTCCAACAGTCCTGAATGTGCAATCTTAAACCTGAGCTGTGAACATATTGATACTTAGTGGCTTACAACTAACGTTGCATGAATGCAAATTTAACGACTCACCGATTCCATAGGCTTTGGCAAACAGCCACCGCAGGTTGGCAGCTATTTTAGCTCGAGCGGAGTCATACATCTCCAGCGGTATGACATCCATCGAGCCCTCTGAAACCCCAGCCAGGTCCACTTTTTTCCTGGTGCTGTCCCCACCAGCACACAAATCGACATCCATCCTGCAAAAAGAAGGGAAAAGTTACTTTCATTATTATACTTGTTTTTTTTTTTGCTGAATGGTTGGAAATCAAATATGCCAAGGCATTACACAATGTGTCAAACTGCATTCCGTCCTTGAACTGTTTGTGAATACTGTGATTTTACAAAAACCATTTAATTGCCCAACTGGTGTTGTCAGTTATGGGCTGCTCTTGATCCTGCTATTTGTGGTCCATATAATCTGGTGGTGGAAACTGAAGTACGAAAGTGGCAAATTCTTGCAAGAGTAATCACATTCATTAAGTCTAGCCTTCGCCCAAGCGCAGAGCGAGATGTGATGCTCGACGGTTTTCCGATCGTCTGTAGGTCATAACAACATTGTCTGTCCAAACAAAAATTTCCACGGAAAGCAAGACACCTGGGGATGAATATCAAAACATGATATTGCCTGGTGTCTCCGTTTTTTTCGTAAATCAAAACAGTCTTGCTGTGTGACTATGATTTAGGCTATATCAATGGATTGGGTTTCTTCAATAATGGGGTTATGGCTAGTTGTCATGCACTGTTGTTCAGTTCATTCACTACACAAATAAAGGGTATTACTTTCATTATTTATTTATAGTGCGTCCAGTAAGTCCACCAGACGGGTTTGAAAATAGTTCCACCATCATATGCAGGGGACTTTTACTTTCGAGCACGTCCAAACTGATGTCATGATTTCCTGTCAACGACTGCCTTGGCCACTTGAGATGTACGTTTTAACATTAGCCCTTGACTTACCCCAATGCCGTGATAGTACCCAAGCCAGACACCTGCTTAACAATTGGAAAACGCGATTTAACTCGTATACCGGTGTTAAGACAAGCACAATATCCGTGAAACTCCGGCTAACTGTCCAGGGGGAACTGCATTTTGCGTTGCAGGGAGTTAGCCAAGCGACAAGGCATGCAAATGTAACGAAGCCGCCGTTAGCGGGGCTAGCAGCTAGCCCGGCAGCGTGTAAAAAAAAAAGGCACAACAGCAGTATCCGTCGGCCCTGTGAATGACGTTACGCTAGCTTGGAAGACATTACCTTGAAAGGTGTGCGGTGTTGTTTCAGGTCCCCCGTCCGCTCCGTTTGGGTTTAACTGTTAGTCAAGGACCCGCCTCGCTTTGCAGTGGCCCGCTGTATGGAAAATCCACCGCCAGCAGCAACGCATCGTAGCCAGCTAATGTGGCTAGCAGGGAGCCGAGTCTGAATGGTCTCCTCCCAGCAACAAGAGCCGATTCGCGGCCTGCGTGTCAACACCTCCGGGGCACACTTTCAGTCTTAACAAACGCCAAGCAAAAAAAAAAAAAAAAAAGACGAAACAAAAAACAAACAAACAGAGGACACCCCGATGAAAATATGCAATTTTAAAAAAGAAAAGGCTGGCCTGGTCATAAATCTATCTTTGAATTCGGGAGACAACGAGCGTGTCCATATGTTGAAGCCGCGGCGGGTGTTCAAGCTCTGCTCGTAGAAATGAATTCTCATCCCAGCCTTTGTACGGGCGGCTTCTGCGCATGCGTGATTACTTTCCAGACGGTCTGATTCGTTTGAGTTCACGCATTGATTTGCGCACATTTGTATTTGTCAATTTTTTCAATTTAATTTATATATAATTTTTTTACTTCATGTGTGCCATTAACTCTATGTAAAAGTACTTATTCAAATCCGAGCGACTGATCCGACGCATCTGATAAGTGATAAACAGGGTATTTCTAAATGTTGAATGACTAAAAATAGTCACTATACACGTCTTAATAACATCTACAACAACAACGACAACAACAACAAGAATAGTAATAGTGCTAGAATACATTCTTGGTGAAACGGTTTAATTGTCTATCTACCTCAACAAAGGCTTCTTTAGTATTCTGGTAAACGATTGCCCCCCCAAAAAATTAGTTTGTGAAATTTTGTAAGTACACGACTGTGCGGGCCTTACCCAAACAACAACACATTATTTATGCAAAACACTATTACCTCAACAGTTGAATATGTTAATTATCTTTCTGTTCGAATGAATAAAACCTGAAAAATTACAAGCTTCAACGATTAAGGACAATTAACGCTTCTGTTTACTGAATAACATGCCATGCTAGTCATTGAAGTGTCAACAGAGCTAAGTGCTGTTCTGTTGCTGTAATCGTCCGTCCCATTAAACCCACACAATGGCACCATCTAGTGGTGAAGGTCGGCGCTACCTTTGAGGCAATGCAGCGCTTTAGCTCAGCAGTGGGACTTCTGACACTTCAACTCAAAATGACGAGAGTTCAAATCAAAATAATGACGAGAGTTCGGCCTTTCTCTCGTAAAACAGCTCAGAACTGGCCAGTATGAAATCTTCCCTAAATATACATAAAATAATATGAACTGAAGAAGCGTCTTGAATGAGGGGTTAAATGTCTTCAACCTAAGAAATTCAAGTCCCGTTGCTGTGACAAGAATATTTCTACAAGAATATTAATATGATTACATTTTCATTACCGGCAAGGAAGCAGTGACACGTCAATGTTATTCGGCCTTGGATATTTGGTTAAATGAAGATTAGTTAAGTCAGCATATGGATGTCAAATGCCAAAAAAATGTTAGACGATTTCAGAACACTTGAAGTTCGGGATGTGTTGTTAACTAGCATATATAAAATGTCTTCTAAATGTGAAAGCCCAAATTGACATATAAATGTCTAAAGAAGTGCAATGTTTAATTTAGAACCATTATCTGACTTTAACTTCCGATTTTAAACTTGAAATGTCTCGACATTTATGTGAAACCGACAATTGACGCAGCAGTTTGTTAGCAACTTCAAGAACACCTGATTTGTACAAGGAGTTGTAGTGCTGCACAAATATCAGTCCAATAATCAATATCAGGTCAGTGTTTGTCGAGTACATGCCCAATATTCTTGAATTAAATAATTTCAAGTACACATTTCTCTGTACTAGAATCAGTCAGACACACCATCACCACACAGCTGGTTCTTTCACCTCCACAACTCAAGAAACATGGATTATTTGAATTCAAATATACGAGAAAGCTTCCATTGTATCGGATTCAAATTGAAGCTAGACTTCTGTCATGATCCTTTTTCGTATCCCAACAATAAAATATGCAAAGAATACAGCCACAAAATATAACTTTAATGGATTGTGATTTAGATACCAGTATCCACAGGGCTGTTTAATGAACAGACTGTGAGTGCATATTGCATAGGTTGCTGATCTGTGACAGTGAAAACAAGAACCTGTGACTCCAAGAACTCTTCAGCGTCCCCGTTGACCAAACTGAAAGAGATCTGCCATTATGTGTGGAGCTTTGTTTTTTTCCTTTTCTTTTTAATGTACAATCTCCCAATGTTTGTTTCACAATATTACAGGAGAGATGGTTTTGAACGGCAGCCGGTGCAAAGCATGGAAGGTGGTGGGACAGTCGATAAGAGGGTCCATGTTGTTGCAGTTGCTGAAAAATGTGCAGAGAGGCTTCCAGAGATGTGGTCACATCCTGTATACAAATCCTTCTTCATTCAAAACAGTTGCACTTTACTAGATCACACTGTGACCTCCAGTACCAGTCCATAAGCACATTCTTATGTGGTTTATAAAAACAACATTTGAATCTTTTTCATTTTTTTCACATTTGTAGATTAGCTTCAAGGTTTGCTAAAAATGTTATAAATAAGAACACATTTCTAGTTTGGCTTTGATATAAATAAATGTCGTTTAAAAGCCTTATTTTGTCCCGTCCCCCCCCTTAAAAACATTTAAATACGTTCAAATATTGCATTTACGAAAAACCACTTGTTTGCAGCGCTCTTGTTCGTAAGCGAAGATTTAGGGCAGATTCCTTTAAAGCCGTTTCTCAGATGCCAAACTAGAAGGGAGCGAGCAGAGGTTTTCGCTATGACAGGTTTAGAAAAACAATCTCAGCCTCCCTGAGCAGAAAAGTCACATCAATATCACGTTTTAAATATTGAATATAAACACTCAAAAGCTTGGCAAAACACACCACCCTCCATATTTTTTTTTTCTTTTTTAAAAACTCCCGACATCTCAGAGAGGCGGACCTTCCAGCATCTGGAGCTCTAAAGTATTCATTGCAAGGCTAATATTGTGTAACACGCTACCCATTGCATTTCACGCATCTCTTAACACTCAAATGAAATAAACTTCTTTACAGGTCGACAGAATTTCGAACTCCTTGCTATTGCACAGTAATACATGGTATTTTCAATGGTTACATCGAGACACAAGGCAGATGACATCGTGACATTTTGGTTTGATTTGACAGAATAAAATCATTGCTCTGAAACCCCCCCAAAAAAAGACAAAACAGAAAAGTAAACCAAGAAAAAAAAAAACGGCAAACGTTGGTTGCGTCTCATTGAATTTCCATGTCGTGATTCTTTGTGTGGATGAAGGTGCTTTGACAGAGCGTCTCTGTTCATTCGGATTTCGCGACGACGACGCGTCGTCTGTTTTTTATCCCGACCAAAGGTCAGCTCTGTCATTTTCACCTCCCTCTAAGCCGAGGTGAGCAACGTAGAGGGCGAACAAGTGCTAACAAATGAGCGCGACGTGACATTCGAGAGCAACATTGACAAGGAGATGCACGGGCCTATTACATCGAGACTACTCGGAAACAGTTCGGTTTACAGCTTTACTCTGAGGAAAAAAAAAAAAAAAAAAAAGAAGTGAAAAGAGTTCAATAAATATTCCTGAAGAGCCTCGACGACAAACACCATGGGGGGGGGGGGCGGGGGGGGGGGCGTGGGGGGGGTGGGAGTGGGGGGGGGGGGGGGGTGGGGGGGGGGGGGGACTCTTGTGGGTGAAGGGAGAGAGAGGTATTGTGTGTGTCTGTGTGTGTGTTTGTGAGCCCGGACGACACATCGATGACCAGGGGGTCTCTTTCAACAGAAAAAAAAAAAGAAAAAGAAAAAACAAGATGGTGGTGGTGGTTGGGAACGAACGACAGTTTCACACATTCGTCAGTGATGAAATGTACGAATTTTAAAGGAGACAGACGAGACTGTAGTTGATATTTTAAATATTGCAAAAACATACAAAAAAAACTGTTTTCTTTGAAGTGTAAACATTAAATCTGTTTCAGGTAATTTTTGCACATGGAGAAATTATATATAAAATAAATCGTGTCTGTTGTAACTATAAATTGTTCTCAGTAAAATGTAAAAACAACACACTATTTTTTCTTTCATTATAACTGTAATATTGTTTGTTAGCTTTCGTCTCGTATATATGTTTTTACTGTACTCTTATAAATATTCATATGTGTAGCATCTTAATTCAAACTCCTCCGGCTTCATCTAAACAAGGCATAAACA
>CAAKHD010008529.1:18754-31767 GCA_901007705.1 Fistularia tabacaria | reverse complement strand
ACGAAAACAACACACACACACACACACACACACACACACACACACACACACACACACACACACACACACGGCCGACATTGCATCATTGACTTGACCTTTGAAAGTGTAATAAGACTAATTTCATAAATTCCCAATCATTTCCATTATATTTCCAACCAAGTTATTAAAAATTTGCGATCACACTTTTTGTTTTGATTTTGATTATCTTTTGACAATTTCTTGATTTCTAAGTTTAAAGAAAAGGAGCCTTTTTTCAGCTGATGAGTAAATTTACTCACTGGATATTACTTAATTGTAGAAACACTTAAGTATTTTACTGAGGGGGCAAGAAGGTCCAGAAAATGGATGATTTGACCAGACCCTTTTACTGATAGTAAAACTGTATGCCGACATTCAATTTTAAAAAACACATGATAAGATGTTACAGTTATCGGACGTTATCGTTCTGATTAATGAAAGATCAGATCTTCACCACCCCTCCTCTGCATGTCCAAACCATCTCAACCTGACCTTATCTGCAGAAAATCTAACATGTGCCGTCCCCCCTGACGGACTCATTCCTGATCCTCTCCGTCCATCTCACTCTCAAAGAGAAGCCTCCACAACTTCATTTCTGCTGCCTCCAGCTCTGCCGCTTATCTCTTCCTCAGTGTCTCTGGACAAAAACGTCTGCATTCACCTCCATCTTCCACCTTTCCTTTCATTCTGGCTGATAGCCTCTTATTACCCCTGATGCTTTCCTCCACCAACCTGCTTGCACATCTCTCCACACTGTCCATTACTCTGGACTGTTGACACAAAGTATTTAAAATGCTCCACCTTCTCACGGCTCCACTTGGGTCCCTCTCATTTATACCAATGTATTCTGTCTTTGTTCTGCTAACCGCCATTCATCTCCTTTCCAGAGCATACCTCCACCTGTCCGCAGTACAGTATCCTCCATCTGCTTTCACTACACATCACAGTGCCATCTGCAAACATCATCATCCACAAAAATGACAATTTCGCAGCGAATTGCTGAGCAATCGGTAAACATCCACAAGCAACATTCCCTCCGTCAACGCATCTCGAACACCAATAACTGATAGTGACTTGCCACCTGGTCAGAAGAAAGCAGTCTTACTGGTTCAGTCTAAGAGCCTTGATGGCACGGCTCTCTGGGAAGCCCATCTCAGTGAGCTGCTGAAGAGCCGTTTCATCCACTCGGTCCTCCTCGTCTTCATCCAGCATGGCTGCAAGGCAGGGAAAAGGATCGGTAAGCAAGGATGAAATGAATCATAAAAATAAAGAGGTTCTTCTTGCTCCAAACACATCTGACCAATGAGCTGAGAGATCACCCTGCAGTTGTTTGTAGTGACATGGCATTCAAATATAGTATCATAAAGTCATTTTGATCCATAGCAGAAGTTAGATCTTTCCGATATTGTGTGTTTTATGGTTCACTGATGGATAAAAAGGCAATGTTGAAAGAATTTTCCAGCACAAGGTAGGTTTTTTCCAATGAAATTTTGTTTTTTAATCTAATTTTTTCCTTGTCCTTGCAGCTCACACACACACCTCTCCCTTTATTTCTGATCCCAACGTCTAATATATCTATTTTTGTAAGGGTAAACACAATTTCGCTTCAGGTGCATATATATCTTACATCTGCCAATCATGGGAATTGCACATTGTGGGATCAATTAAGTTTTTTTTTTAGAATACACTACTGAATCTGCTAAGGTCTAGGACACATCTTGTCAGATATAAATAAACCGCAGAGGTGAATGGCTCACAGTTCAACAAAATATAACCAATAGCTGGACAAAAAAAGTCCTAAATCATCTTATTTTGGGTACTTTTAAATATAGGACATAAATATCAATTCGGAAAGATAAAGGACCCAAATCGATGCTTTTCATCTGACCTGTGTGGAACCGTTTTACTCTTATCTCAAATCTGGGTCACGGGATGTTGGGTGTCATATTCAGTTCAGGTTTAGCCCTGGAGTCAAATACCAAGGTTTGTAATTTTGGGGTGTGTGAATAACACTCAGCTTGACTTTCGCGATTGTCTTACGCCGCCATCGCATTCTTACCATTGGCCTTTTTGAAGAGCTCCACAGCATCGGGGTTCAAGGCAAGAAGCTTCTGGGCCACTTCTATCAGAGACACAAGGATTTTTCTGAGCTCCGTCTGAAACTGAAGCGACACAAACACACGCGGGCCGTGAGTCAGTGCCGTCTTTGACGCAACGGCTGGTTGGATTTCACCATTCAAGGGCGCCACGAGGAGCCGTACATCTCTGATGTTGTGCTGGGCGACGGTGCGGTCCGTGTGCCGGGTGGAGAGGCTGGCGGTGGCTTTTAGGATGGCGTCTTTATCCGGAGCCTTATTATCTTGTTTTTTCTGCGATAAAGCAGGCAAATAAGGAAACATCGTGGACAGATGGTGCGAGTGTTGGGGTATCTAAAATTTAAATTAAAAAAAAGGAATCCGTGAACTCTTACCTTTTCCTCTGCACTTACATCTGCCATCTTTGGAGGGGTAGGCGGCGGCCTTTTCTTGATGAGAAGCAAAACATCTACAACACACATGGAAGGCTGTTGGTTTGCACAGATAGCATCAGGGTTGCGATCATGGACTGTGTGCTGTTCCATACCTCGATCCTTGAGACTTTCATCCGCAACCGTCTTTGTGTCGGTGAGGACTCTCTCTGTAGCAGCGTGTATAAGTTTGTGGTGGGTAAGTGTTTTGGGGTCTTCTAGATTTCCATGAACATACTATTAAAAAAAAAAAGGAAAACAACAATTATAGTTGGCGTGTTGGTAGAATACAGCTTTAAAAGGTAGCACAAAAACACAGAGCAGTACAGCAGCTACACACATCTATTCGTTTTCCCGATTCTGAAATGATTTAACCTTCATCTGAAAATATGTCAGAAAGACATTTCAGGGCTTAACTGACAAATGTTGTCTGATTGCGATATTGTTGGATGGTATGAACATTTAAAATGATCATGTGGCAATTTGGTAATTTCCATCGCAGTCACCTTAAAATAAAACTGCCTAGAAATGAGGAAAAAAACTAAGTTGCAAAGAGGCAATTACGCAAGAACCACCGGGAAATTCTATCGGAACCGGGAAGAAAACAACCTATGAGTTGGCAAGAAATTGCCAGAAAGACTGCGACAAATGAGCAGAAAAGCATTGAGGGTCACTTTGCACTTTGCTTTTCCTTTAAAGACTCAAGAACCTGTCGATTAAAAGAAACAGCCCCCCTATCCGAGATAAAACCACACACCTCTTTGTGCACACATAAAAACGGCATTTTCCCCGAGCTGTGCAGCTATTTGCTTTTTTGACGAGACTGCAAATACTGAAAGCAAATAGCAAATAGCTTAATCCATTCAGTTAGAAACTAATGGGATTGCTTACTCGTTTGCTTGTTTGAGCAAACAAATTAAAAGTGTTACAGCTGTGACAGAACAGTTAAGAACACCCTTTATGATGGTGATGCTTAGCGTGCTGCTATAAAGCGCTCTGTCACAAGATAGGACCATAAGACTTCAGCACTTCATCCCTGGCTGCAGGCGGTGGAGCTGTGTGACAACAGCCTTTAAAAAAAAAAAAAAGAAAAGAAAAAGAAGGGTGTCTTTTCTTTGCCATTGCGAGGAAACTTGGTGCAGCGTTAGCCGGTTAGCTTAATGGGGGAAGCCAATCTATTTTCGAGGTTTAAATAGCGAGGGCTAACGTTACCCGGCGGCTATAAATACATAGCCGGTGACACTGACACTGAGTGTTTACACGGAGGGTATGCAAAGTCCTCGGCGGGGGAGTGACAGGACAGAAAAAGCAACAGGGATGAGCCCCCCAAAAAACCAAAAAAAAAACAAAAACGCCAACGTTACATGTTTCAAACACTTCTCCTTTAGTTTCTCCACGGTGGTGTCTTCCGTGATCTCCTCCAGCCACTCCGTGCCGTCCATGGTGCAGATGTGTATTTTCAGCACTTTCCCGGCGAATATTTTCTCCTCCTGCACGAACATAGCCGCAGTGTTTCGGGGGGCGACGAGGAGCAGCTCGGTGACGTTAGCTAGCAGCAGTTGCTATGTGCTCCAAGCGAACTAGCGTGCCCCGACGTTAGCCTCCAGCTAGCAGCCGATATGTCAGTCCGCCGACAACAGAGCGAGTGTGTTAACCGATTAGCTGCGGGCCATTTTCAGTCCTTTCTGCCGGTCCTCCGTGCGGTCACGACCGATTAGTTCCCTCCTTGCTCGCCAAGGTGTTTATTTTCTCTCTGGTTGACCAGCAGGCAGCCAGCCAGCGAGCACCCTATTTTTACTGTAACGGTGAACTTTGAACTTGTGTGTGTGTGTGTGTGTTGAACTGACGGTGCATCATGGGAGTTGTAGTTTGTTGTTGTTGTTGTTTTTAAATAAAATAAAATAAAATAAAATAAAATAAAATAAAATAAAATAAAATAAAATAAAATAAAATAAAATAAAATAAAATAAAATAAAATAAAATAAAATAAAATAAAATAAAATATGCTGCACTCAATTTACTCCAAACACTTCAAACCAGACTTGAGTATGTTCAATTGGTTTTATTTGAGTTCCCTGCTAACTTCGGTCAGATAAAGCTCGGAAAATAACCTGCAGACGCACTTGGGCCTCTTTGCATTGAAATTTTGCTCTGTCAGATGTTTTTGCACTGATCCATTTGGTTGATTGCTTATCATTAAGCATTATCGTTCAGCAAAATTGACAGGATGAAATGCGATCAGAGATCAAATGTAGCATTTGGATCCAGTAAACACTTCATAAAAAAAAGATATTTATAATTGCACATAGACCTATCTATTTTCCATAAATGTGTGGCACGTTAAAGCAGCAGCAGTTAATCCCGTCATGAAATTCATCCTGAAGTTTCATAACATATTCTAACCACTTGAGGGAGACATTCGAAGTAAAATATGACTTTTCTACCCCGTCTGTAAATGACTAAGTAAACTTGTGTGTTTGTGTGTGTGTGTTTGTGCGTGCGTGCGTATAAACAAAACAAAATCTCCAGGTGAAGACACACAAGTGCCCTTTATTATACCAAGATTTTTTTACAGATTAAAAATGAGAGGGGAAAACACATGTCTTGCAAACCAAAGCTTTAAGTGGAAGAAACACATTACAGGTATCACAAATGTCACTACAACCTAATATTGTTTCAAATTATAATATTTTGCAAACTATACCAGCCATTGTCTAACACAGAATCGAAGTGATGCCACTGAGATGCTTGCCAACAGGGTTTCCCATTTTACAAAGATTCCTCAAAAACTTATCGTAGCAAACAAAATGGTCACCTTCTTAGTTTTAACGTGTGACAGAACAGTCAATAAATATGAATTTATAAAACCTCAATATTTATGTATTTTCCTTTTTTTATGAGAAAAACGTCTTCAAACAATATATTTTATCTATTTGTATACAGGTTCAATTTATGTATGCCTTAGACACAATACAATATAAAATATATATATTCTGTTTTGTTTGACATTTGAGAGGCTGTTGACAAGTGTGAGCGCGGGGTTGCAACAATGTGAGACTTTCAGGGTAAAATTTTTGTCCGAAAACATGATTTCCCATGATCACGCCATCATTATGAATTACAAGTTCAAAAGAAAGATATCAGGTTCTGAACAAATACTTTATTGTAAATGAGACTTGAAAACCTTTTTTTTTAAATAAGAAACTCTAAGAATATATATAAAGTTGAGCGGAAAAATACATTTCTATCAAACTGCTCATCCGTCACGTTGCATTTAATCAATAACTTGCTCGGTGAGATATAGAATATGAGTATATACCTTGAAAATGGCACACGGCTGCAACCCAATGTGCGACCAATCAAAATTGCATGCTTAAGACCTCAGATTTCTTAAACAAAATCTTGCTTACAGTGGAAATGCATAACATATTTACAAAAGGGAGAACATAGCCATAGGCTCAAACTATTAGGAGGGAGAGGGGTTTCCTTTTTCCCTCTGGAGAACAACATACATTGTGGCCGACCGGCCATTTCTCAAAACCGCACAGGACTAACAGATACACAAGCCTGTCTTTACTGCCAATCTCCAAGATGGCCTTATACTGTACAACATATCACATGTCCAACACGACTCCTTATGTGACTGCTTTCCAAACTAGGGGCAAAACACAACGTTGCTTCATCGATCCAGGAAATTGACTCAGCCCTAGAATGCGCGACTGAACGAGGGTCATCGCGTGAAAGCGAGCCGGCGATGGTCCCGTTGGAATTCTGCGCTTGTTTAAAAAACCCGCTGACAACGGGCTATATGAAATGCCCCTTGAACGCAATTTTATTTATTACAAGATTATACAAAAACAAAATATAAACAAAGATCGAGAAAAAAAAAAAGGTAAAGGTTTAACGTCCTCTCAGAAATAAATACCCAGTGTGTACGCGAGACTTCACTGCGGAAAAGAAGGACTAAAAGCAAAGAATCTGGAAAGGACGTCCGCCGTCCTGCGAATGACACCGCTAATTCTTGAAATTTCTGTGAGCAGGCAATGCATATAAATAAGACATTAATAAATAAAAAGAACGAATGAAACACAAGTGTTGCTGTTAGTATAAAAGCATATAAAAAAAAGTCCTATTAACTCTCGTTTACAGCGTTGCCCGTTTTTTTTTTTTTTTTAAATTTTCCACAGAGTGCCCTTTTTATAAAAATATATTCAGCAGCTCGTCCGGGCTTAGAGATGCAAGCTTTTTTTTCATTTTCTTTTTCATTCTATTTGAACTGTTCAGGTATATGTCCGATCTGTGACTGCATGCTCGTCGGCGGACTCGAAATGCCCTCTGACCAGTCGGACATATTGGAATGAGGAGATGAGCTGGACCACTGATCCGGGGAGCCTGGGGAGGGGGTCAGAAAAGGATGGTCGGGGACCTGCACCTGATGGTTCGGGGTGTTGTCCATGGTGCCTGAATAACTGTGCTGGGAGGGCGGAGTGAGGAACTGAGTGCTTGGCATTGACTGGCTTATGGAGGAGGACATGATCTGGGTCTCCTGCGGCAAGATGGTGTGAATGGGCATGCTGGAGTTGCCGGTGCCCTGCTGGAGCTCCGGGGAGCTGAGCTCGCCGCTGATGAAGTTCTGGCTGCCGGTGGAATTTGAGTTCTGATGCTGTAGTTGGATGCTCTGCTGCTGCTGCTGCTGGAGCTGCTGGAGGTTCTGCATCTGCTGCAACTGCTGCGCCTGCTGCTGCATGATGTGGGGTTGCGGGCCCAGCCGGGTGCTCTGGATCCCCTGGTAGGTCATCATCTGGGACAAGCCGGCAGCGGGGTGGCCATTGTGGAGCGACGTCAGCATCGCGTGCTGCCCCTGCGCGTGAAGGCCCCCCTGGCCGCCGGGAGCCCCTCTCATGGGGTTGAACTGGCTCGGCTGGTTCATGCCGCCGTGCATCCTGGAGAGCCAATCGCACTGGCTGTTGATGCCGCCCTGGCCGCCGGAGCCGGACACCGGCAGGTGTGTGAGACGGGGAGGAAGCGGGTCAAACTGCATCCGAGCCAACTCCTGTTTGTTGGGCATTACCATGTGGTTGACGGCCAGGTGTGCGTCAGACATGCCCTGCAGATGATTGAGAGCCACGGATGGGGACTGCTGGAAAGGGGACGTCATCATGGGCGGCGAGGCCACATCGGAGACGTAGCCATGCGGGGACTCCAACGAGTCGACGGGGGACAACACGGCGGAGCTGTCCAAGAGATTGCTGGACTTCCCGTCCTGTGAATTCTTCTTCTTCACCTTCATGTCCTTGCCGTCCTTGCACCCGATGCCCTTGGTGCTGGGCTTACGCGGCTTTTTGCCCTGGCCTTGACCCTGAGGCTGGGGCTGCTTCAACCCGCCAAGGTATCCATTGGGCGAGCAGAGAGGGGGTGACAAGGTGGTGCTGAGTGACCCTCCGTGCATGGGAGGACTCCGCACCAGGTTGTACTCGTCCATCAGCCTCACGATGTCGTGATGCATTCTCTCCTGGGCAATGTCTCTCGGCAGACGGTCCATGTGATCTGTTATTTCTCTGTTGGCGAAGTGGTCCAGTAGGACCTTGGCAGTTTCATAGCTTCCTTCCCTGGCAGCCAAGAAGAGAGGGGTTTCCTCCTGAGATCAACAGACAGGAGAGAACGTGTTAAAAAAGACATGCAGATGCAGGAGTTTTTCAATGAAAATTATTTCAACAACCCTTTGCAAATCCAAGACCTGAAGTGAAAAACTACAATTTGAATATATCGTTCAGTCTGTTGCAGGTCTATGTATGTATCTTTTTTGTTTGGCACTTTGTGTGTAAAACAAATTGAAATGCTGATGTATAATTGTAATAATAATAATAATAATAACAATAACAATAATAACAATGCATATGATCCATTATTATCATATCCTGTATAGCCAGAAATTTAAATTGCTAAATTTGGCTCGCTATACAACATTAAAAATAGTAACAAATATTGTTGTTAGTGATGAAATGAAAAGTAAATTTAAAAAAAACCCACAATAATAGATCATGTATATTCTTCATATCTACCTCATTCTACATATCTTTCCCCTGGGGCTTTTTTCCCTTCAGGGGTCTCCACAGCGAATCAACCTTCTCCATCTAACCCTATTCTCTATATCCTCCTCTCTCACACCTACTAACTTCATATCCTGTCTCACTACGCTCATAAATCTTCTCTTCAGTCATTCTATATATATGTATGTAGAAATATTTATTCCACTGCTGATACAACTGTTTATTTTAGGTTATGCTATCTCCTATCTATCGATCTATCTATCTATAGTATCATATAAAATGACACTTTGATGCATAAATTGTTTTTTCTTTCCATTTATCATAAAATTAGACTGATATAACTGCTGTACATTTACTTAAAATATTTTTTCTGCTCAGAGAAAAACCCTTCGAGTTGTAGTAGTGATTTGCGACCCGAGTATTTAAACCTTTATTAACAATGTTTGTTTCCTCACCTTGTTGTTTTGCATATCCTTGTTAGCGCCGTTCTTTAGCAGCACGATAGCGGCCTCCACGTTGTTTACCGCCGCAGCCCAGTGCAGGGCGGATTTACCTGCAAAGGCAGACACAGGACGCTCAGACGTCGGAGATTGTTTTTTCCAACAAACCAGATTTACGATTACTCTTACACGAAAGGGGTCGAGGCTTACCGAAGTCGTCGATCGCGTTGACGTCGGCGTGACAGTTGATGAGCTCGTCCACCATGCCTTCCACCGCCAGACGGGCGGCCAAGATCAGGGGCGTGGTGCCGTCGTGCATGCGGGCGTCCAAGTCGGTCGCGCGGTTCCTGATCAGAATCTGTGAATTCAGAATTCGGATCAATATCCTCGTCACAAGAGAACCCCGGGCGACCAGCAGACAGACTATTTTATCATCACTTTACAGTTTGCCGTAAAGTTCGAACCGATCTATGCGAGATTGCATAAAAGAAAAACGAGACGAAGTAGGTGGCGATAACGTAGAACTGGCGATTGTTATGGATTATTTGAATTTTGAAGGCGCACCTGGAATACGCCCTGGGCGTCGGCTGCCACCGCAGCGTGCAGAGGCGTCCGGCCCATGTTGTCCTGGATGTTGGCGTCGGCGCTGGCCTCCAGCAGGCGCTTGGCGGCGTCGGAGCGGGCGTATCGAGCCGCGAGATGGAGGGCCGTTTCGCCCGTCCGGTCGGTCTGGTTGTGAAGGTTCGCGCCCTGGTAGATGAAGTCGTTGATCACGTTGGCCGACGCGTCTTCCTCCTCCTCGCTGTTGCCCGTCTCTAAACCCCCACCGCTGCACGACGCGATCATCAGCGGCGTAAATCCGTCTGGACGGGGAGAGAGCAAAGTTTGCGTCGTCAGCGCCGGCCCGGAAAACAGTCGCACACACTCACACACAAGCCTGCACTTCAAAGGATCGAAACAAATGAATTGAATCGTGGACTTTTGGCCGGTGCGGCATCATGGCGCCGCTCAACTTTCGATAATGGATTCTGATCAAGGCCCCGGCGCAGGAGAAGCTTCAGAAGGAAAGGGAAGCTGGGGGGATCGAGGACTTGCTAAAGCTTGGCTGCGGCGAAAAAGCGAAGCGTTAATATCTCGCTGTGCGCGACGGCTCAGCCCCGTCGACTTGGATGGGTTTTTCTCCTCTTCAAAAGGGAACGCGAGCCCCCGGATCCCGCAGATTTGGTCAATTGGAGCGCATCGATCCACAACAGGAGAAAAGAAAAAGTCGTTAACCCGACCCCTTTGATTTTTCCACCGTTGCCATCGGGGAATTCAAAAATTGTTTTTTTCTTTTTGTATTTGTTGCCTTCGTTACTTTTTTTTTTTTCTTTTTTTTTTGTGGTAACGTGTCACAGAGAAAAAAAAAACGGAGGCCCATTACTGGTCAAATGATGAATGTGATCAGGAATCAGGGTTTTCCCCCAGGCGCCCGGCTTCCAGCTGGCTGCTTTGAAGAAGATCCTTTACCCCGAGGACACCGGGGGGGGGGGCTTTAGCAGCTCCTCCGTGCACGTACACAGACACGCATACTAAGACACACACTCCCTCTCTCCCTCTGTCTCACTGGAACAAGAATCACTCCATCCAACACTTATGTATGCATGTAAATATGTATCATTATGTATCATTTGAAACTGAATAACATTGATAATTCCCTACAACACTTATGTGTGTATATATATATAAATATATATGTGTAGCAATTTGAATTGAAAAACCCGTATAGTTAGTTATTCCATACTCCACTAATGTAAAGAATATGTATTTATAGAAATTTGAAACAAAATTACATACATTACCCCATACATCATGTAAACATGTTTATGCATATATTAATGTATATATGTACAAATTTTAAATAAATAAACATTAGTCATTCCATAAAACACTATGTAAAGATATATATATATAGAGAGAGAGATAAATCTATAAAATATATAATTTGAAACCAAATTACATGAATCACTCCATACAACACTTAATACAACATAAAACATGCAACACTAAATATGTATGTATACAATAAAGATCTATATATTTTGAAACAAAATAAGTTAGTTCACGCATGTGTTAATAAACTACGCTATCGTCAAGTCAAAAATCCCGGTTGCTCCCGGTCTGTTCCTCTTAATCAGCGTAAACCAAATATTGATCCCAAGCCCTTCTAGGTGCATTTTAATATCATATATGAAGATATTAAGATCTAAAGAGATGACAATGTTTAAAAAATATATTTAAAATTTGTAAAAAGAAAAATCCAAACATTGTACCATATGTTTCATATTTTATGCTATAATATTTCAATTTTCTTTTGATTTTGCCCTGCTGTGCCAGATCCTTTAAGGACTGAATATCATTTAGAGACATCTATTTACAGGGTTCGGCAAAAATCAAAACCATAAATACATAAATAAAGAAAATGAAAAAAAAAAAAAATTAAAATCTTATAGTAACAAGATGTTTGACAAAGATGATCAAAGAGCGTAAAAAAAGAAAAAAAAAACAACTAGCAGACTGATATTCACTTCCAGACATGTCTGTTCTGGTTGATTATCACCCACCTGGTCCCCGGACGTTCACATCCATGCAGTCATTTTCAATCTCGCCCTGGGGGGGTGTGGGAGCGACCGAGGGGATGCGCAGGTCGGCGGCGTCCAGATGCTGCTGGGTCCACTGCCGGTGGTCCGTCTGGTCGTCCACCTCGAGAATCGCCTGCTCATCAAACTGCTGGAGCGGGGATGGGGACGGATGAGGGCAAGGAAAAAGAAAAAAAAAGAAAAAAAAAATTAGCCACGTTTCTGAATTAAAAGTAGAATCACTAGGAAAGGAAAGCTTTCGCAATGGTGAAAGTAGAATAATCACGCAAATAAAAATGAAGTTAAAGTCCATCGTTGGATCGGGAATGACTTGTTCCAGTGAAAATTCTTTCCGAAGTTGAAGGAAACGAGTGGAAAAACTCCACTGCCGCGCCGCATCTCCGTCGCCTTACCCTGAAGCGCTTGGCGTCCGAAGGCTCGTCCTCTCCCCAGTCGTTCTGGGTGTCGTCCATGAGCGAGATGTCCGAGGTGTTCTTCAGCGGCCTGCGATGAGAGCCGAGACCTCGGATGAGATCCCTCACACTCGAAGGCTCCCCACCCCCGATGCCGAAAAACAAAAGCATCGATCAAGCCCCCACCCCACCCTTCTGCCCCGGCCAGTCAATTAATGCGAAACTAAACCTGTTATATCATTATCATTAATGATCCGGGCAAACCCCCCCACCCCCACCCCCTTTCCCAAATTTGACTGTTCGCAGTTCCACCCTCCAGAGCCAGCCCTTCACCTGACCCTCACGGAAAACCGGTACCCGGTGACACCGGGGCACGCAAACTTACTTTAATCCCACCGAATCCTCTCCCACGGGCTCGCGTCTCTTCTTCTTGCTCGTCTCGCTGGTCTTGAAGCCCTCGGGGAGCCAGAGGCGACCGTGCTCATGGCGCCGCTTTCGGGCAACCACCATCCCCGCGCCGAGGAAGGCCAGTATCCCGATGCCGCCGAGCACCAGGTAGATGGGGTAGAGGTCCAGAGGAGGCGGGGGATCCACGCCGCCTGGTAGGAAGAGACACAACGCGGTCACGACGGGGGGGCGGGGGGGGAGGGGGGGACCCGGGGAGCACAGAAAGACGGCGGACCCGGGATCAGCGAAGCCTACCAGCAGACCGAGCCCGCGGTTTCCCGCTCTGAAAGCCTCCGAGCCGAAGAACCCCCCCCCGAATGACGGTCCTCCCCGTTTGCAAAGCTAGCTTCAACTATCTATTCGGTAATAATCAGAATTGCTAACCACTTTTCATCAAAAAAGGGGGAAAAAAAAAAGAAAGAGGATGGGGCGTGATAAAAAAAAAAAAAAAAGCGGGGTGGGGGGGGGGGGGGGGGGGGGGAAGAACACCACCCCCCCCCCTCTCCCTTTTCAACCCAGGG
>CAAKHD010008529.1:0-15000 GCA_901007705.1 Fistularia tabacaria | reverse complement strand
CTTAGGTCTTCTGAAATTTGCTTACCCGATCTGTACTGAGGTCTTTGCATTCTAACGGGCAACGTCAGAAGATGAACATGATAATACTAACTTGCACTGTCCTTCCACGATCTGGCAGTCAAATCCATCGTAGAGGCACCCGGCGTTGTCACAATGCGAATCGCACTTCCCGTTTTTGAAGTAGCGCCAGCACTGCAGCGTGGCCGAGCAGTTCTTCCAGGGATCGTTGAAGTTGAGGGAGCAGTCGCCGTTGTCCCAGCCGCACTCGTGTTTGTTGCACATCTCATTGCACACCTGGTCGCTTTTCGAGGCTTTGCAATGCGGGATGTCGCAGTCCGCCACCACCTCTGGCGGCGGCGTGATCTCCTGACCGAACCCTCCCCCGAAGCTTTTGTCCCAAATCTGGCACTGGAGGCCATTGAAGTCGGCGGGGCAGTAGCAGTGGTAGTACGGCGCGTCGGAGATGTATTCGCAGGTTCCGCCGTTGTAGCAGGGGTAAGAGTTACAGGGGCTGTCAGTGGGGTAGCTGCACTCCGGCCCTGTGAACGACGGCGTGCACAGACACATGGGACTCTTCTGGCCTGAGATGCAGGTGCCTCCGTTCCGGCATTGAAGGCTGCCGCAAGCATGGGCATCATATTCACAGGTGGAGCCGGTGAAGCCCTGTGACGGGAAAGCAACGTTCAATTCAGCCGTTGTGGTTTTGAAGGACGGTTTCTGCATTCCCCGAAAAAGTGCATCTAACATGCTGATCAAAGATGTTAAAAGTGTGTGTGTGTCCACTTCACACTCACATTGGGACATCTGCAGATGAAGCCGTGCAGCGTGTTAATGGCGACAGCGCAGGTCCCTCCGTTGCGACACGGTTTCCCTTTGCAGCCGTCGAACACGGTATCACAGCGCTGACCTGCGGGCAGGTGACAAACACTCACGGCGTCAAGGCACGTTTTCGCTCCACTCCAAGATATATAGACCCGGTCGTATCTTTATCAAACATGGATAATTCATGAGTGAAATGAATGCAATCAGATTGATAGATCATAGAGGCAACTTGAAAATTTGAATTTGGTAGTTAAAATAATCTGCCCCGAAGGAGTGGAATTCAGAATTCATAGACATTTTTCAGGATATACCACTTCAATGTCAATGGGTCTGCTTTCCTTTTGTTTTCCTTTTTCTTTCTCCATCAATTACACAGCAAGTTACAATGAAGTTGTACCTAAAACTTTTTTTTTTCCTTTGGGCTGCTCCCTTCAGGGCTCAACCCAGCCACACATCTGCCTCCATTTAACCTTCTCTTCTCTCACACCGACTAACTTCATGTCCTCCTTCCCTCCAGCTATGAATCTCCTCTTCGGTCTTCCTCTCGGGCCCCTGCTAAGATCGTCTACCAAGATCTTCACTGTACCGTTTTCTCATCCAGGCCTGGGGCTGACCTCGAGGAGAACACTTGACTTGTGCCCCCTTGTGCTTTCTGTTATTCTTTCATTCATTCATTATCTATACCGCTTACCTTGCGGTTAGTGGGGGCTGGAAGGGGGCCTGCCACCGGGCAAGAGGCGGGGTTCGCCCTGGACCTGGACTGGTCGGCAGTCAATCACAGGGCCACATATAGACATACAACCATTCACCCTCATTCACATGCCATATAGAGACATACAAGTATTTGCTCTCATTCACACATCTGGGGAATTTGAGGGTGTTCGATCAGCCTATAGCTTGTTTTAGGATTGTGGGAGGAAACTTGAGAACCCGGAGGGAACAAAGACACGGGGAGACCCCACACAGAAATACCTTCCTGTTGGAATCGAACCAGGAACCTCCTCTCTGTGAGGCATAAGCGCAAACTCTTGCATTATGTTAGCATAAACTAGATAGTAGATAATATCTAATACGTCCTTTTGTCCCCAACATTTTTCGTGGTGGGGACCAGTTTTATGCATGAAAATGTTTCCGCGGACCAATTAGAGGCGCGGGGGTTCAAATAATAAAAACTTTTGTCAGTTCAAAGCATTGAGTCTGAATACAACAATTACACTTTATATTAGGCAATTACAATCATTTTGTATTATAATATCAATTCACCATAATGTAGAGTCAGTGGGAGCCCTGGGCTTGTTTTCCCGCTACTAGACGGTCCCATCTGGAGTTGATGGGGGACAGTGACACTCAAATTGTGTTTCGTATATCCAGTCTACTCCGTATTCTTGTTTTGGTGGCTCTCTTTTGCAAGGGCTTGTGTTTTAGCGCAGGAGGTTTTGTCTGAATGTGGCGAAGCAGTTTCGAGGGTTTCATAGCTTCACTAGCTAGCCGTTCACCGCGAATACTGCATAGCGGGCGGGGAGCTTGTGTATCACCTGTTGCGATGAACCCGTAACTTAGGCAGGAATCTCGACCTTTCTTTTAAATACAGCTTTCTTTTTGCTGGCAGTCTGCGACGCTTCTGCCATCTCATCGTTTGCTCGTTTCCTCCCGAAAAAGCTCTTTTCCAGCGACTTTTGTTTCTGGCCTCTTTTTTTTCAAAGACTAGCTTGTGGTAGCTGATGGGTGAAATGGCGCGGCAGAGTTAAATGCGGCAGTAAGGCGAAGGCGGAAACAGTTGTTTTTCAACATAAGATCCGAGCGGTCGAATGACAAAAATTAAAACTTGTACCAAAAAAGATTTTCTTTTGCGGACCGGTACCAGGTAGGGGACCCCTGCTTTAGGCTACACAACCTAAGCCTGTGAGAAAAGTGTCTAAAAACAAACGCTCGTGTTCACCTGTGAATCCGGCGCGACACTCGCAGCGGTAGTTGTTGGGGAGCTGGATGCAGCTGTGCGTCCCCCGCGGGTCGCACGGGTTGGACAGACACTCGTTGACGTCGCCCTCGCAGCGCTCGCCGACGTACCCCAGAGGGCAGATGCAGTGGTAGCCCCCGACCCGGTCCACGCACTTGCCCTTGTTGAAACACTTCGGCTCCTTGGTGAGCGGGTCGGCGAACGGGGTGCAGTCATCGATGTTGATCTCGCAGTGCACGCCTGGGGGAGGAGCGTGACGTCAGTGAGCATACGGGAAAAAATGTTTTCTAACTCGCCATTTTCCTTGAACTCGTATCAAAGCAAAGGTCTTGAAACTTCTTTGGGTCCATGATCAAAATAATCAATGTTTTGGCTTTCGAATTATCGAAAGCCCGCGTTCAACCGGGCCATTACCTTCGGCTGGTCGACAACACACACTTTCTTCATGTCCTCGAGAAAAATCAATGACGTATTTGACCAGCGAGAGAAGGATAGACTGGAGGCTGGAGTAGGAGTTTTCTAATTAATTAAGCGCGAGGAAGAGGAGGAAAGGAAGGAGAAGGGTCAGGTTGCGGAGGAGTGTGCGTGGGGTCTGCTGACCTTGGGTTCCTCGGGGACAGGAGCATTTGTAGGTATTGATCAGGTCAATGCAGGTGCCCCCGTGCTGGCACGGCTGGGATAAGCATTCATTGATCTCGTCCGAGCAGTTGGTCCCCACGAATCCTGGCATGCACTGTGAGGAAGAAGAGGCCGGAAAAGGGAAGAAGAAGAAGAAGAAGACAGAAAAGGAGGGGGAGCCTAATCAATGCCTGACATGAAACAAAGATGTTTTCTGTTTACCTGGCTGTTTTCTGGCCTCCGTCCTGCCAAGGCCAGCAGATCCTTTATTCCAGGGGAGATTAACATAACCAGGCTGTTTGGCTTCAGTTTATAAATAGAGCAGTTCATTAGGACAGCAGTGCTTCTGCACCTTCAAAGATTTACTTTTCTGATTGTCAGACGGGTAAATAAGCAGTCTGATCCGGGTACAGGAGGAAATAGGTGATTTGAAAAGCCAAGAAGTAAATATGCAAGGTATTCAGGGGAAATTCAACCCTCCGTTACTGCATCAGCGACTGTAACTAGCCTTTGTATCACACATGTATCACACATATTCCATCACATATTATATCATTGTGATACTGTGTCTTGGTCTGTGTCAGGGTTTATTTTTTAAATAAAACAAAATTAAATTAAATTAAATTAAATATGGAGCTCTATTGATGTTGATTTGAAAAATCTTGGCTTTTCAAATATTTACATCAAACCTGGATTAAGTATGTTGCACTCTGTTTATTAAATTTCCCTGCTAATATCAGATGGATGAAATAAGATAAATACAATAAAATAATATCAAATAAGATATAGGACTCTACTGATGTTGAATGATCGGGGTTAAGCATGTTTCACTCTGTTTACTTCCGTGGTAGCATTGGAAAATAAAATAAAATAAAATAAAATAAAATAAAATAAAATAAAATAAAATAAAATAAAATAAAATTAAATTAAATTAAATTAAATTAAATTAAATTAAATTAAATTAAATTAAATTAATATGTAGAGATTTTTGCCAGATTCTTCCCAGCTCAAATAAACCTTCTCTCTTTAGAAGTGTTTGACTTGATATGATTATGGCTGCATATTCATTCCAAATTTGTTACCTTGCAGGTGTATCTGCCAAGATAGTCAGTGCAGGTTGCTCCGTTCTGACAGGGATTCGGGTTGCATTCGTCCACCTGCTCCTCGCAGTAGCTCCCTGTGTAGCCGACCTGGCAGTGGCAGTAGTGAACATTTCCGGCATCCAGACACTGACCCGAGTTACGACACAGATTGGCAACATCGACCCCTGGGGGAGACACGAGCGGAGGGTTGGCTTCAACGGTGAATACAGAAATGAATAATTAATCAAGTGAGCATTTTTCAAAAGTCCCACCTCTCTGTTTCGCCGCCACCTCACAGGAGACACTCGGCACGTCGCAGTAGACACCCATCCAGCCGGTTTCACACTTACAACGGTAGCTGGTACCTTCCTGTTGGCAAACCCCGCCATTCTTACAGGGAGACGGCTTGCACCAGTGGACCAGGTTCTAAGGGTCGGGTGAGTACATGTCAGATGCGAAATCATCGAAAACAAGCATGCAAAATTCACATGTAAACATGGACAACCAGAAATCCGTATTATTACTGAGTGCTATCTAACCTGTGATATAGATGGAAAATGCTCTCACATGAACAGGTTTGTTATAATCCTTGTCCCTTTTTTTGGCAGGGGCAAAGTAAAATATAATTTAAAAAAAAATCTAAATAAAATTAAATCAAATTCAATTCAACTCAATTCAATTCAATAAGTCCCCTATTTTTTTACTGTAATGGTGAATGTTGAAGTTGTGTGTTAAATCGACGGTGCAACATGGGGGTCGTACTACTTTTCAGTGGAGGGGCAAAAAATAAAAAAATAAAAAAATATCCCATTGAAAGGATATTATTTTTGACTGCATTGTGATTTGAACTGAACATCCCTCTTGGATAACTAAATAAGAAATCCAAAATGTTAATTACTAAATTCAATTCAGATCATGATGATTCTAAACTGGATTTTAAACAAATATTAGCTTTAAATAGGAGCGAATACATAGATTGTGGATCCTTTTAAAAGCCTATCAGAAACACAAGAAAAGCGATTACTGGCCTTTCCTTTTTTTAAAGGGGAATAAAAAAAATGTACCCCTGGACAAAGATCTGCAAAGATCCACCTACCTGGCAGTTGAGCCCGGTGTAGCCATGAGGGCAGGTGCACTTGTAGGTGGCGTAACTGTCGTGGCAGGTGCCGCCGTTCATGCAGGGCCTGGAGTCACACTCGTTGATGTCATGCTGACAGTAGCTGCCGGTGAAGCCCGGCGGACACAAACACGTGAAGGTGTTGATGCCGTCAACGCACGTGCCGCCGTTGAAGCAGGAGCTGCATAAAAACAAATACTTTTTCAGGGAAAACTCACTTCTCCTATTTTTCCCCGCTCACCCAGGGCACGTATTTCATGTTCAATGGAGAGAGAGGTTGCTCTGCAGGTGTAGGTCCGTGATATACCACAGGGGGCGCTAGCGAGCTAGCAATGTGATTTCAAGTGAACTCAAGTGAACCTGTCGTTCCAAGGGGACGCACATCCTCGCAGCCCTGCCTGCCCACACTGCGCTCTACACGCCGCGTACCTCTCGGTGCAGTCCGGGGTGTTGTTTTCACAGTGGATCCCGCTGAAGCCCGGCGGGCAGGTGCAGGTGTAGCTGTTGACGCAGTCGGTGCAGTTGGCCCCGTTCTTGCAGGGGTTGCTGTCACACTCGTTGATGTCCTCCGCGCACTTCGTGCCCCGAAAGCCGGGCAGGCAGGTACACTGGAAGTCGTTCACCCCGTCCTTGCAGAGGCCGCCGTTGCTGCAGGGGTCTGGGGGGGAAAACCAGGGGGTGATTTTAGACAAGCGAGGGGGGAAGAACAGAGAGGGGGAGGAAAGGAGAACGCCAGTCCTTACTCGGCGTGCAGTCGTCGATGTCCGTCTCGCAGTTGCGCCCGCTGAAGCCCGGCTTGCAGTTGCAGTGGTAGCTGCCCATGGTGTTTTGACAGGTTGCTCCATTCCGGCAGGGATTCTTCACACACTCTTTGATGTCTACCTCGCATGTTTGGCCTAGCACATTAGGAAAGAGGAAAAGAATCCCGTTGCCAAGTATTTCACTAACAAACACCGGGGGAACTAATTTTGGCCTGGTATCCACTATCTCCCGTCTTTCTGTCGGGAATGCGACAATTAAGTGAGAGGTGAGTTTCAATGCGGACTGTTGAAATCCAGTGTTTACCTCTCATGGCGGATGACAGATGACTTTCTAAGGGGGTTGTTTTTAAGTTGTGCTGCGAACTAACCAAAATCCAACTGTCTACCAAACATCATAATATCACTGTCCACACAATCTGCCTTTTCATCACCTTTTCATGCAGACTTTGAATTTCTGTTTGGTTTTAGGTATTAGAAATATTTTTTTCTTCATCTACCATTGGACCGGCGTCAACTTTCTAGGAATAAGTTGATTTTTTTCTGAAATTAAAAAAAGATATGGTCACCGCCATTTTTTGAACAAAAAGGATTTTTTTTTGTTTAAATCAACTCCTTATTTTACACATGACTGAGATTTATGTGCTTTTCTGAAAAACTTGAAAATTATTTTAAGAAGGCAACATTATGGTAACAGACTTTGACTATTCAACCTCTAATCCAACTCAAATATTATCCACTATATTAATGTCTTAATTATTTACTTAGTACAATACAGGGAAAAACATATCATTCATATATTCAAACCCAGTTGCCACAACAAGAATATTTTGACAATTCATTCATAAAGTTCGCATAAAGAGACATACAAACATGCAGTCTCTCATTCACACATCAGAGGTAAATGACCTCATTCACGCTCTCATCCATTCGTCTGGGCAATTTCGGGTCTCCAATGAACTTCCTTCTTTGGAGGAAACCAAAGCAAAAAAGCCATCCGGTCGGGATCAGACCAGGGACCCATTTCGCTATTCGCCGCATCCCCAGTGACGGTAAATGAACCCTTGAAAACACACGGGTACGAGGATTGGTCATCACCTTGCCATCCCTCTGGACAGATGCAGGAGAAGCTCTGATAGTCCTCTGACTCCTGACACACGCCGCCGTGTTTGCAGGATTTGGAGCTGCAAGGGGCCATCAAGGTCTCACAGTTCTCTCCTGCAAAACACGACGAAAAAAAAAAAGAAAAGAAAAAAGCAACGACTTAATTTCAAAAGATTGATTCTGACTTCAACTTTCACAGAGCGATATCACATAGGGATCGGGAAACTTGGAGATAAACCAAGACAAATGAGGGAATCATCTTTCAATCAGTACTATCAGAAGATTTTAGCCAGGGTCTGTCACTACCAGAGGCCCACGGAGACGTTTCCCTATCTGTTTCCACAAAACACGTCTCGCACAGGAAGCCGGCTCCTGTTTCCGGCCATTGTGAGGACATTTGCTGTTCTGTGAGACAGGAAGCAGGCAAACAGGAAATGTGTCAAGCGCCCTGTTCCCACCCCAGGCCCTTTTTATTATTTAAAGCGCTGTGGATTTTTCCAAAAAGAAGACTCCAGAAATACAAGAAAACCGCCTCCCCGTCCCTATCTGTTTGGTCAAATAATAAGCGAGATGACATGACAATATTTTCCAGCTCGCTTATCAGGGGGGGGCTTGCGTATCGAGGAGGACCAGGGTGCTGAGGAAATCTTGCAGCTGAACTTTAATCAACAGCTAGTTCACAGGGGGCACGTCACCCGTCTTTGTTCAATGATTCTGAGGTGGTGGAAAAGTGTCCCCTTTCCTCCCCCCACCGGTGAGGAAGCGCTCTGCGAGGACGCTCGGCCCTCTAGAAAAACGTCCAAAAATATTTTCATACCAGTGTAAGGCAGGATGCAGATGCACTTGTAGCCCGCCACGTCGTCGATGCACATCCCCTGGTTGAGGCAGGGGTTTGAAGCGCACTCGTTGATGTTGGTTTGACAGTTTGGTCCTGGAATGGAAGGGAAGCACTTTTACTGGCTAGTTAGGAGCGACAATCATATACTTACAAGTGTCGCAAAGAATTACACCAATGTTCACGGTATCATAGCGCCCGTCCATTCATTCATTCATCCATCCATCTATCTATCTATTGAGCAGAACGACCAAGATCTTCCAGGAACCGTCTTCCCATCTTCATCCTCAGGGCCGAAACCCTCTCTTTGTTCAAGAATAGGCTTAAAACCGATTTTTTTGGGAGCTTATAGATAGTGCTACGCTAGCCCATGGTTCTGCTAGTTCCTCTGTCAAGGGATATCCCATGATGCACTTCTCTCATTCCTCCCTCTCTTCCTATCCTGTCCGCCCCTGTGTCCCTTCATCTATCTATCTATCAATGTAGTTTGCTGGCTAGCTTGCTTTCCAGGTAAGTTGTGTTAGCGTATCTATCAATCTATCGATATAGTTTGCTACCAAGTTGTATTTGTATATCTATCTATCCATCTATCTCTCTATCTATCTATCTTGGTACCTAGCTTTCCAACTAGCTAAGAAGTTATATTTGCATCTATATCTATCTAACAGTCTATCTTAGCAGCTAGCTTTCCAGCTAGCTAACAAGTTGTATCTGCATATCCATCTATTTATCTAACTATCTATCTATCCAACTAGCTAACAAGTTGTATTCACATAGCTATCTATCTAGCTATCGATCTCTCTATCTTGCCACCTAGCTTTCCAGACAGCTAATAAGTTGTATCTCCATATCTGTCTATCTATCGATCTATCTTGCTGGCTAGCTTTCCAACTCGCTAATAACTAGCTATCCTTTTTTTGTTTTTTTTTCTTCTTTTCTATTGTTGCTGCTTCAACACCCGAATTTCCCCTATGGGGATCAATAAAGTATTATCTTATCTTATCTTATCTTATCTTATCTTATCTTATCTTATCTTATCTTATCTTATCTTATCTTATCTTATCTTATCTTATCCTCCTTGGGGATCAATAAAGTATTCGGATTCTGACTATTCACATATCTATCCATCTATTCCAAGTGGTAATGTGGAGGAGAGTGTTTGATAACACTCAATGCCCTTATCCGCCCCAGACACACACATGCACGCACACAACATATTCAAACACACCAACCACACACACCCACACACGCTTGCACACTGACCGGTGAAGCCCATGCGGCAGGAGCAGACGTAGCCGCTGGTCATGTCCTTGCAGGTTCCTCCATTCATGCAGGGGTTGGACTCGCACTCGTTGTTGTTGATGTCGCAGTCTTTGCCGCTCCAGCCGGAGTCACACAGACACTTGTAACTGGCGTAGGGGGGGAATTTTTCCATTTGTCAGACATTTGTTGGGTTCAAAAAGGATTGGATTTTTAGCACAGACACATTCACAGATATGACAAACGGTCAGGTACCGGACTACCGATTATTATCGAATCAATTATGAGACAGCTCTTGACTCTGTCAACCTTCTGCCTTTGTCTGCCTGCCACTGTGTTGCTTCTACAGTCAAAACAATTCTAGGATCCAGGAGATGTCTGGGACACATGTGGAAAATTTGACCTCCTCCGCTGAAGGGAGGGTTAGATACTGAGCCCCGCTGACAGATAGATGAGAGGATTCCATTCTCATCTCTGTCTATTATACGATAATTGAGTCATAACAAGAAACAAGTGGAAACAGCTGGACCGACTTTGTCATTCGGAGCTGCTAGAAGGTTGATTTTTTTTTCTCAACCCTCCAATAGAACCAGCTGCTTCCACCCTATTCCCGGAGTGTGCATCCATAATTACATGTGAATGGTATGGATCGTCCAAATAACAAACAACGAGCTGTCGTCAGTAGTTTGAACACGAACTATTCCCAAACCGTATCTCACGGTACTTCGCTCAAACCGTAATCTTATCTCGAATTACATTCTTTGCGTTTTTTGTCCTTCTAAGGACATTAAAACGCTGCGTTTTATGGCGCAGTTATCTGTCTGTTGTTTATTTTTGACAGTGTTAAAGTCTTCCACAGAATTGGACCAGGACTCGGCCTCGCTTGAGTCTTCCTCGGAATGACTCCAATATTAGGCCCTCGGGATTTGTCCCAAGCGTAAATCCTAGGGAGGGAATCACAATCCAGTAAATGGCGTAAATAATAGCTTGGAGCGGGCAGGTTGATGGATCTTTCGCGATGATAAAGTTGGTTTCGACATAAACAGGTACAGATTTGTAGTGTTTTTTTCATTTCTGTTGGTTTCGTTGATTCGATCCGGCAGACGGCCTCCTCACCCATTGACCTTATCCTCGCAGTGGCCGTGGATGCACGGGTTGCTGAGGCACTCGTTGAACTGGGAGAAGCACGTGGCGTCGTGGTAACCCTCCGGGCACGTGCAGTTGAAGCTGTTGATGCCGTCGACGCAGGTGCCGCCGTTATGGCATGGGTTGCTGGCGCACTCGTCTATGTTGATGTTGCACATGGTTCCTGTTGGACAGGGCGGGATGTTCTGGTGTTAATTTCCTCAGCGAACCGATATGAAGATATCATCTTTCCAGAGTGGGGAATAGATCGATTTCCAGAAGCATCGGGGGCCGTGACCGCCCCTTTGTTGGCTGCTTGGGGCATCGGATCCATTGAGGCCGGTACCATGCATGACATAAAGGCGGCCCATTTAGATTTAAAGCAAGGGCCGGCTTCCAGGCTTTTAAAAGCTCAACTTTCAGGAATCTTTCAGCGAATCTTTTCTCCCGCTCAAGTCCCCAGCGACTTTCTGCTAGAGCGTGTGTGTGCGTCTTCTGCTTCTGTGTGTTAACAGCACCGGGTTGGGGACAGGGTGGAGCTGGAAAGCGACACCGGCCGAGCCCTCGGAGGAGCGTGCTCCCTTGCTCGCCATCTGTCACGCTCCTCCTCCAACCATGCCTTTGATTCTGCGGTACCGCAACGCCTCCTTGTCTGCAGGTCACCTGAATTCACCCTGGCTCGAATGGCCTCTAACAGGCACTGCTACAGGAGGAATGACGGGACGTCCAGCACACTAAAGAGGAAAAAAAAACCCAGTCTATGACCCGAACAGAGGTGAAAAAGATTTTAAAGGTGGCTCTATTTATAGTCTGAGACTATAGGATGAACTTTTTGCAGTTCCTAGTACCTTTGCAGGAACTAGGCCGTATCTCCCTGCCTTTGAAGAGCAGTGGAACCAGAAACCATGGACCTCAGTTCCTGGAACCATTTTAGCTCCTGCTCCGAGGCAGGGTCCCTCTACAGTTCCATTGGAACTCATGTCATGTAGGGGCTTGGCGATTGGTAGAACTCATAAGCCACAACCATTGCCAGATACTTCTTGCGGTACGCCATTTTTAAAAAACCAAAAAATGGACAGAGCCAACGAGAAATGGACGGATGAAGAGGTCCAAGTTCTCCTGGCCTGCTACGTCACAGAGAGCTCGCAAAGGAACTTCAGCATTATGGCCAAAATAAACTTGGAGATAGCTAATGGCCGGGTTCTTCACATGGCGAAGGAAGGCTGGGAGGAAATAAAAACATCTCAGTCCATATGATAGTCCATGCTATCATTCCCGCCCATGCAGAACATTAACGCTGTGTCATCTTCCTCTTCTTTTCATCGATTTCTTTTTGAGTGTGTCGCTTCAGATGTACATTGCAGACCATACCGTTGTCCCTTACTGCCTGAGGGAATGCAAAGCAAATAGACTCCATGGGAGGAAGGGAGCTCCTGGAACCAAATCCAAGCTGGACATTTATATTCTTATATCAATCCTCCAAAAAAAGTGCCCAAGACCTGTCTTTATTTTTGGGATTAAAATGATATTATGCCAACTACTCCATAAAACTGCGTGCATTCAACATCTTAGTATGATTATTTGGGTCTTTTTCCATCTTCTCAGACGGTAATCTAAATTAGCCGGGGGTTGTGGGACACGAGGTTCTTCAGGATGTAAATGATACATGCCTGCTGAGGCACTCTTCAAGGTAAAGGAGATGAAAATGCCTTCTAAAAGCTCTACAAACAAGCGTCTTACCCGTGTAGCCCGGCTCACAGGCACACTCGTAGCCATTGATGCGGTCGATGCAGGTCCCGTAGTCACAAGGGTTGCTCTTGCAGTCGTCAATGTTGATTTGACAGTTGATTCCTGGAAGTAAAAATATTTTCAGTGACAAAGACAAAATCGGAAGAGTATTCTCGAGACGGGCTTTCGTCCATTCCCCCCACCTGTGGTGCCTTTGGGGCAGCTGCAGATGTAGGCGTTTTCCTGGTCCTTGCAGACGCCCCCATGCTGGCACGGCTGGCTCTCGCACTCGTTGATATTGGTCTCGCACAGCTGCCCGGTGTAGCCGGGCTTGCAGTTACAGCTGAACGACGCCAGTCCGTCGATGCAGGTGCCGTAGTGGCAGGGGCTGGAGTCGCACTCGTTGATGTCCGTCTCGCAGTGTTTGCCGGTGTAGCCTGAGAAGATGGGATATTTGATATCACTCTAAAGCTCTTCCTCGCATCCTCTACAATTGTCTGGCTTCTGTTGAGTTGTGTGTACCTTCGGTGCACTCGCAGGTGTACTTGTTTGGCCCGTCTGAGCACTTGGCACCATTTTTGCACGGCGTGCTGGCACACTCGTCAATGTCGAATTGGCAAAGAGACCCGGTGAAGCCTGCAAAGAAAAAAAACAAAACGGGGGGGGGGGGTTTATTGTGTGCATGTGTGCGAGTGTGTGTGTGCATACAGACCCTAGCTACAGTGTTCTCACCGTTTCAAACCCGGTCCTGCTCATAATCGGGACCCGACAATGTGGAGGCTCTCGACGAATCGCAAATCTGCATGTTAATTAACAACTGTCCGGCGCTACCAGCTCTCCATTTTCCCCTTTCACTTCTTTTCAACGTGTCTCATAAAGGGGTATGGGAGAGTGGGGGGGAACCAATTCATTTAAAGTGGGGGGGGGGCGGTTAAAGCGAGGGAGGAACGGGTGAAGACTGAAAGTTGTGAGGCCTCCTGACCAAGGGGTAAGAGACAAAGGAGGGCCTGTCTGCTCAACGCAACGCCAAACCGAGGGCTGTTGCCTCCTTTGTCCGCGCAAAACTTTTCCATCACAATGCGCATTCTCCCTTCTTGCCTTCGCCCCTTTCGTCACCAGCCCCACCCCCCTTCACCCCCGCCTGACAAAAAGGGCCGGCTTGACCTTTGACCCCATCCCTATTCACACCACCCCACCCGTGTTATTCAAAATGGCCCAGCAGGCTCTGCACTACTCTCAACTCAGATGTTTTCCTTCCAACCTCTTCTGGTCTCCTCCTTTGTCACATGACGGTACAATCCCAGCACCGGTAGGATGTTGTCTGTCTGATGAAGAGATAAAGTGCCCCCCCCCCCCTGCCCCCCCTTCCTTTTGCCTCCCGACCTGACAGAGCACGCAGGTAGCTTTAGCTTAAAAGCCAGACCCAGTCACGGCTAATCCGCCGAGGAAGTACTTGCTCGGCTGGTGGCGAGTTGATTCTTCCCAGCCGACTAAACCCATTGACTGTTTTGTGACGGCGTGGCGTGGACGTCACCCTGACGCAAAGTCGCATGTCCTCACAAATGTGGATGTCAGGAGTGTGACATTTAAGGGTCTCACAAAAAAAACAGGAAAAAACTTCACCTTTCCTGTTCCCTGTCTCTGCAGCTGGGTCAAAAGGTGCTTCAAGAACCCTTTTTTTTTTTTTTTACTTTGGAACGAGGTGTTTGGAAAAAGCGAGTAATCGGATCTGAAATGGTTATCACAAAAAAATTCTCCAGGGTCAAGATCTTTAACTGAATCGCCAAAAGAGGGGATACTTTGAGATACAATGTACTTTTCTTATGTTAAATAAGAGGCTTATTGGTTTGATATCATATATAATATATCATTCATTCATTCATTCATTCAGTACTCAAGGTCGCAGAGGTGCCGGAGCCAGCTGTCATTGGGTGAAAGGCGGGGTTCACCCTGCCTGATGGAGACAATTCAACCTCTTGCTGGTTTTTAGCCCAGGGCTCTAATCGGAATTGAACAAGGGACCTTCGTGTTGTGAGTTTACTGTTTATTAGCAAAGCTGGAGCAAAACCTGCAGATTAGATTAAGTTTATCAGGAAGTGATTTTTCCACTTGCAAACTTTAAGGTGAGGCAGCAGAGTCGAACGCTAATCCCGCAGAGAGGGGGCCCTTCTCCGTTTCGCAGCGCTGGCAAAGACGATGGAATGAATTTAGCGTTAATTTCGTCAGAGTACGAAGGAAATGTGCAAATTCTTCAAAATTCATCCGAGTGCACGCGTGAGCATCCGCACACAAACATTTCTCGATTGACTTTCTCGAGTCTCGATTGCAAGCGACGAAGTGGCACGCACACACACACAAACACACACACACACACACACACACATACACACACATACACACACATGCACTTCTGTACTTCGGCAGCCAAAGACGGATTTATCCCCCAGACTGCTGGAATCACACATTTCAATGGCGCTCAGCGGGGTTTCCATGGCTATTCCATGTACAGAAATGAAAAAAAGGGGGGGCTCGCCTCAGGCCTGGCTCGCTACAGGGACAAATTTACATCTCAAGCAGGGCGGTTAACCCCCCCC